>JAPQWV010004807.1:0-26109 GCA_027422505.1 Craterostigma plantagineum
GTAGCATAGGACCCGTGCTTGGTGGCATAGAACCTGTGCTTGCAAGCATAGGACCCGTGCTTGCAAGCATAGGACATGTGCTTGAAGCATAGACTGTGCTTGCACAGCGTACGTCGCTTTTTAATGCATGGGTCCCGTGCTTGCAAGCAGACGACCCCCGCTTATGAGCAGGGGACCTGTGCTTATTTGACGGGTCCCCTGTGTATTAGCCGCGTTTCCCTGCTTAAACGCTGGGGTCCTCTTACCTGCAGGAAGGGTCCTGTGTCACTGCGCGCGCGCAAGGTCGGGGGACCCGCGCGTTATAATCGGGGGACCCGCGCGCTAGGACCAGGGGACCCGCGCTTATACGCAGGGGACCCTTGCTGGGACCGCGCCGATGCGCAGGGGTCTCATGCGCATCTGTGCTTGAATCTCAGCATATGCGATGCGGTCCCCTGCGCCGCATGCACATAAGGATTTTCTGTTTTCATTAGTTCATACCACGTAATTTAGCTAAAATGTGTGTTACGTATAAATTAGGTTGTGATGCAGAAGCAGTTCGCCACAGTGGACGAAGTTCCCATTTGACTGTAAAGCTGAGCTCGTTATCGCCGATGCCAGCGAGCTGATAAGACAATGTCTGAACCAGCACGAGTGGGAGATTTTTAGGAACGAGAGTCCGTTCGGCCGCCTTGTTAGGGCCGAGCCTGATTTTAACCTCTCGGACCAGTTGCTGTGGTACCTTATCCAGAGCCAGACGATGCTGCACAACCGGGAAGAGCTGTGGATGATTTTTGGCGAAAAACCACTCGATTTTCAAAGTCGGAGTATTGCCTAATCACCGGGCTGAAGTTCGCAGCCGAGCTACGCCGGTAAACGGCGGCTCCCAATTCACCGGGACCATCATCTTATGGGCGGGTGGGTGAAAATACGCACTACTTCTAAGCACGGTCCCGTGCTTGCAATCACGGTCTATGCTTGCAATCATGGTCCTATGCTTGCAAGCACGGGTCCGCATTTTTTGAAATTAGGGTTCGATCCGTTAAATTGAAGACGAAGAGTAGAACAAATACCTTCACTCTCTGGGTGTTCCCGCTGATTGCCATTGTAGATTGAGGTTCGGATTTGGGTTTTACTTGCAGAAAACGATTTGCAAAACGTTTGGTGTGCAGGAGAAAAGACAATTGAATTGAATATTGAAAGTTAAAGTGGTGGTTGCTTTTTACTTTTACTGTTATATCACGGGTCTATTGTTTGCCAATCGCTACAGTAAAACCTGTAAATCTTTTATATTATACCTCTTTATGTTTATTACATAACTAACCTAATTAAATACAACTATCTATATATTTTTAAACCTAATTAAATATTATAAAATATAGATCATTCAATTTAAAATACAATTAAAATATAGATCAGGTTCTAATATATAATGCTTCAAATTAAATATAAATACTTAGATTCACGTACAATACAATAGCATAAAATTATTAAATAATTTACTATTCTACCCTTCTCGCCCTTCTCCAACCGGAGCTTGGTCGACATCCTCCTGCACGGCGTCGTTTCTGACAACCTCGATCCAACCTGGGCCTATGATCACTTCGCTCTCAGCCTCGTCGTCGTCTTTTCGGATAGCCTCGGGTGCTTGTCCCGATCACTTCGCCGTCGTGTTCGATAGGATGGTCGTCGCCGTTTAAGAATCTGTCGATCTCAAACACGATAAACAGCCTCCTTTGGGAGAGGTCGACGCCGAGGTCGGCCTCTAGACGGCGGCGGACGGCGTTGGCCGTGGTAGTCCGGGGATCCGAGTTACGGACGATTTCCTGGAGGCGGGCGACGATTTGGTGTCCGTCAGCAATTCTTGGTCGATTTGTTTTCTGGGATTATTAAAAATGTTAAGTTCGGATGATGTGTGTTTTTATAATGCAGACATAATTAATTGAAGCCCTACAGCTTGCAAAACCGTAAGACCTTTCGAAAACCCTAACATATATCGCGGGACCCAGGCTCTAGTGCACGGGACCCAAGCTCTAATTCGCCGGGACCCAAGCTCTATTCGCGGGACCCAAGCTCTTGTTCACGGGACCCAAGCTCTAGTGTATGGGGGATGGGACCTATCAATAAGAAGCGATTATGCGCGGGTCCCCTGTTTTTGCGCGCAGGTCCCCTTAATTTATGTGCAGGTCCCAAGATCTAATGCGCCGGCACTAATGTGCGGGAAACATGCACTGATGGTATAGAGGTCCCATGAATTTATCCGCGTGTCCAATGAATTTATGTGCGGGTCCCATGAATTTATGTGCGGGTCCCGTATATTTATGTGCGGGACTCATGCTTCTATCTAGGGTCCCATGATCTAACTCGCGGGGGTATAGAGGTCCCATGAATTTATGCGCGGGTCCAATGAATTTATGTGCGGGTCCCATGAATTATGTGCGGGTCCCGTATATTTATGTGCGGGACTCATGCTTCTATCTAGGGCCCATGATCTAACGCGCGGGTTGCCTGCTTCAAGCAGGGTCCCCTGACCAACTGGACGTTTTAAAAAGCGAAAATTGAACATGTTCGGCAGTCCAAACCGGAATTTCGAAGCTTGGAGAACCCATTTACTTCGAAACAGGGTTTAGGACTGAGAGTTACAAAGATTTAGATGGTTATATTCAAAATACGACCAGAAAAAATACTTACAGTGAAGCGTCAGGTTCGAATTCTTTCACTGAGGACTTTCGAGTGTTCCTTCGCCTGTGAAGAAGCTGATATGAAGTCGGGTCGACTGCCTTGCAGAAGCAGAAGAAATTGTAGGTGATTTCTCTTAAGACGAGGACGAAGAAGAAGGAGAATAATTGGGTGAGGTGGAATGAATGCTTTCTGCTGCAAAATGGACGTGCAGCTTTTAATTCATTTCAGGCGTTGTATTTTATTTTTGTTTTCTTTTTTTATTAATAATAAGGGATTACGAGAAGATGATTAAGTGTTAATTAAAAAGAGTGCTATTGACCAAAAAAAAAGTCAAGAGTGCTATTTTTTTAACTTGACCGCGTCAAAGGCTATTTTTAAAAAGACCCGCTCAGTGACCGTAGTACGGCGAAACAGTTGAGCTTTAGATGGGTTGCATTGTAGTATGTACCTCTTTCAATAATATAATCTCATTGGGTCGTTGATGGGCCTTCATGTTGGGCCTATTTATTGGGCTCCTAAAACAATAGGTCCGTAGGTAAAAAGGACTAAAATGAAAAGAAAACTGATATTTATGTTTGAATGATCAAGAAATAGGCAATGAAAGAAATGTATGTTAATTTTCTACTTCAAGAAAAAACTGATTTCTTACCCATGTCATTGGAGTCTGAAAAGATATCATATGGTTGAGATAACATTATTCAGATTAAACTTAGCCAAACTTAAAAGAAATTGCACCTAACGAAAATGAATTTGTAACAAATAGAGGAATCTGATCAAGTGATGAGAAATTCAAGAACGAGAAAAAAGGGAAAAAAAAAAATGACATCAATCATCATCACGCATTTTATTCTCTAAAAAAGCATAAAGCAATATCTTTCCTACATAGATATACTACTAAAAGCACTTGTACGACACATCATCATCGTCTTCACCAGAAAGAATCAGAAGCATCGAGAAATCGAGTATCAATATCTCCGAACACGAAGCTCTCCTCATCCTCATCCGCCGCCGCCGCCGCCTCCGTCGGATTAGAAACAATATCGGCGAAGTCCGACGCCGAGCCCTGAATAGGCCGACGGCGAAGTCGTCGTCGTTGTTGAGATGCTGCTGGCAATGGGAGGTCGAAAAGTAGGAGTCGAGGTTTCCAAGGGAGGAGAAGACTGGTTATTGGCCCCAGGAAAAAGCCTCCGTCGTCCTCCGCCGGAGGCGGCGTCGGCGGCGGCGTGACGTGAAACGAAAACGAAGGAAACCTACTGTACTCCTTATTGGCCTTAATCTCTTCGCCGATTCCCTCGTTTTTGGAATAATCTAATTCTTGGAGATTCTGTTTTAGGGTTTCTTGAGCGCAAGTGTGCTTTCCAACGTAGACCACCGTGAAATTTGAAGGGTTTTCGTCTTCTTTTTGAACTTGTTTTGTAGCCAAGCATCCTTGCGTATGGCGATGAGTGCATCGATAATAGGCCCTGTAATAATAATAATAAAAGAACCCTTTTAAGTTTCTTGAAATTATACATATATTAAGAATCAAGAAAGAAATTGTGTCCCATATACTAGTTTATTAAGCTTAAGTTTGATAATGAAAGAGACAAAACATTTGTAACTAGCTTAATTAGTGACTGAATCATGAATGCTCAAATGGGGACCAAAAATGCAAAATGGAATTCAAGTACTCTTACATTGAATTCCAAGTGGGTTGGGAGGATAACATTGAATTATCACAAGGGGATTCATTTAATTCAAGTGGCCATGCATCCGTACGTGAAATAAATAAATAAAATAGACAACAAGTTGACAACTGAAAATCACTTCACAAAACATCTCTCAAGTCTCAACTACCAACAAAAAAAAAAATGTCCCATGTGACCAAAAATTTCACTGAAAAAATTTTGAAGTTCGAGTTCCGTTTTATAACCAAGAAACAGTTTCTGAAATAATTCAAGAATCCCAAAACAACATGTAGTTCACGGGGTAAAAAAGAGAGAACGAATCCAATCTAATAATTCATAACCTTGGATGATTAGCCTTCAAGATTTTCTTCTGTCCGTACTTTCTCCAGTTATAACCATCAAATCCAATCTCAGAACACACACTTACTTGCTCCCTCCATTTACCTGCCTGTATCTTTCTGCATAAAGACACAAAAAACACAAAAATATAAAACACACACATATAAATAAAGCCCTTTTTATTCAATTATTAAGTTCGAAATACCATCGATTATAGTTACCTTTTTTCGAAGCACGGTCTCCACGATCCTTGAATCCTTGATCTTCAGCTGAGTTAGGAGACTCCAACGAACTGCTAACCGTTATTACATCATTAATATGTGCTATTGCATTGTCCAAAGAATCGATCACTTTCCCAGGTGGAAGTCACTGGCCTCCCATGAGCTCGATGATTTTAGATATTTTAACAGTTCCTTTTTCAGCTCATATGCGTGTGATTTGCCTTGTGTTAGCTCAATCTTCACTCTTTTCCAATCCATGTTCATTATTGCAAGCTCCTACTGTTTTGGCAATGGAGTGATCTCAATAAATCTTAGTTTGGAAAGTGGAGAGAGATATAACTATAGATTGGTCGCGAAAGTCTTTCTGTATGAGCTTTATATATATAGTGAGAGCAAGGCGTGTGATTTCTATAACTTTTAATCATTTTATCATATATTTATTACTATAAAGTAAACTTCCCTTTTTGACACAATTTGGGAATGCCTTTTATAAGTAAAGTTATATTCAAGAAGAAATAAGGGTATATTTGAATTCAGCCCCGTCAGAAGTTTAATATAAGATTCAAGCCCTCAGAAAAAACTTTAGTTTAAAGAATCAAATTTCTATAAAATTTAGAGATAAGGACCTTAAATGGTATAAAAGTTACATGAAATGGAATAGGATGATCGTTTTGTGTTACAAATTTTCAACATATTGTCTCAGAGCAATGAAATGGTACAGAAATGAACTGGTATCGGATGATTATTAACTGGTACCGGATGATCGTTTTGTGTTACAAAATTTCAACATATTGTTATTTCAGAGCAATGAAGTGGTACTGCAGAAACCGGGTCCTTTAAAACTAAATTTTTTCTTGACAGAGCCTGAATCCTAAATGAAACTTCTGACGGAGCTGAAATGAAAAGTCCCCAATAAATAAATGTTATCTCTATTAATATATGGGCTCTATACTTTTGCTTATTTAATGATAGTATATTTTTTTTTTTGTAATTGGATGGAAGTATCTTTATTACTACACACAAGTGTATCAACGTGAAGGTTTGCGTACTAAGTTCAAGTGAGGAAGCTACGAGGAAACAAGGGAGGATAATATAATGAACAAATAAATTGGAATATAATTGTTTTTTTTTTTTCGAGGGAAAAACAAAACAGATTATTATCTTGTCTTTTATTCATTTATTATTTAAATTTGTAACGACAGAACTATCGAACATAGATATATATGTAAGATCTATTGCTGACCTTTCAAAAGGCAGCCACATGATCAAAGTGGTCGTGTGAACGCGTGTCATATTTTAATAATGATTAAATATTTTACTAAAAGAGGAGAATATTAACATAAGTTGATCGATCCCTTGAAAAATTTCGAAAATTGTCGGTTTCCATCATTGAAAGCGCTTCTCAAGTTTATCATTATTTCGAAAGGCCGAACTTTTTGTTGGTTTCCTTACAATCATGCCAAAAGGGCAAACAAGGAAGAATTGGTTTTTATTCCATAAATCATACAAGACTTTCAAAGCAATGGATTACAAAACGTGTATGTGTATATAATTTTTTTCACGTAAGCGACATTTTGCTTGATATCTTCCCTACATTCGCTAAAATTTTCTAAGATGTGCTATCTTCAAGGACATTTCAATGTAGTCAGAATTAATGATTGGAATTTTCTATAATACGATTGAAAAGATTGTAAGGAAGTCAAAGATTGGATAAGCTCGACGTTCCTTCCTACGGGTTTCCCATTTTGTAGCCTCATGCAAATAAAATATAAATAGATTGGATTATGACGTCATGGTACGTGACGTAATGCAAATGACGAAAACTAGCCTCGTCTCATGAACGCTTTGACCGATACAAAGTCGTAATAAGGCCGCCGCTCATTTATTCATAATTTATAATCTTTCTTTAATTAAACAACTACTAAAAATTAAGTGGAAAATTTGAAGGTGAACTCCTATAAAAAGAGGAGACAAAAATTAAGGTCATTTCACTTCTAGAATACGTGACACCAGGTTGACATGTGGAGTGGGTTTATAAAGAAATGATATAATGATATTTTTTTGGTACAGAATAGTTCCAAAATAATGAAATGGCTTTGTACGAACTTAGCAGACTGAGTATATCTGTTACTTTACTTGATTTACATGAAAGATGTTCTCTTGATACTCTTCTCACGCATTGTGGAAATTCAAACTTGGCAAAAGGTATTCTTTCTATCATAGAAAGTGGATAGGGTGGCTAAAAACTGTTTAATTTGGTCTGTAATTTTATTTATAATTTAGTCAATCTATTTGTAATTTAATTAATTTAATAAGTTCTTATTTTACTCTAAATTTTTTAGTTATCGTAATTATACCCCAATACATCATTTTTAAAAAAACTATATTTCATTTATTAAATGTCAAAATTTTTATAAATATTAAAATTGAAGTAATATAAATATAATTATATTTTTAAGCACACGCACCGAGTTTGCGGAAATTACTAGTGTATCTTATGTGTCCAACTCACTCACTTGCCATATCAAATAAATAGATTGATTTACTTTCAAAGGTATTCAAAACGGAAATTAGATTGCATATTTGGATTGGATTATAGTTTTTTAATTTAAAAAGAAAAGAAAACGTACATCCTTGTAAATTTAACCCATAAACAGCAGCAGATTAATAAGAAAATTAATATCCTCTTTCCCTCTAACCTAAAAGGACGAGAAATGAGTTAGTTTTCACATGACGTTTTTTCACGGAGGAAATAAATAAACAATTCCATAAAGGATGGTTAGTGATTTTGCGACTTTAAATCCTAAATAAATTAAAAATATTCCAATCAACTTCATTTAGAAAAAAAAAAAAAGGATGGGTATCTTCTAGAAGCCCGTTTTGTTCCGTAGCGAGTAAATCGACATTCTTACGTGAATAAATTGTATATTATAATATGGTTGGTTATAATATGGTTGGTTCGCATTTATCATTTCCGTAGAGAAAAGTATTAACAAGTTCGGGCCAGTGAATTAGTTGGAATAGTTCTGCTCAGTTGGCCCAACCATAAATGTAGTTTATCAATTTGCCAAATTTTTAACATATTTCGCTAGTTGGTGCAACTTAATAAAGACTGATGATAGAAATATTATATTGTTGTTTGACAGTTTCAAATCTATTATCTACTATAAAAGTCTGAAGCCACCTTCTCATAGCCAGTTTCATGCCGTTGCATGCCAATGGCAATTTCGTAATTATGCTGTTCTACAGAGGACATTGCAGTAACTTCCACTGTTAAGCTACAAAATGCAGCTATTCTTATCCACGTACCACGTATAATAGCTTAACGCCACTGGATACAGCTGCTAGGTCATATCTCCATCATTTGCAATTACAAAATCTCTTTCACAATCCGTTCCTGCAAGTCGAAGAAACCTTCTTACTTCAGCAGGGTTTCGTCTCATCTCAAGAATGGTATTACTCATTCCTCTTCGCTCTTTTTCGTCTTCAGATTCTGATTATTTGAGTTGAGACGATTACCTGTGTTGATTGGCGAAATCTTTTCGTTGCTCCTTTCTTGCAATTGTTACCTCGGTCTGCATCTGCTCTTAGGGTGATCTGAAAATGGAAGTAGTTGTATTTGTTGGATCGTAGCTTAACGTTCGATAAAATGTCTGTTTGTGTAAGATAGTGAAAAACGATGTGAGTTTGTTGTGATTTCATCGTCTAAAAAACGGAGGAGAAGCAGAAGGATGTTATCGTTGAGAAACTTGGAGAGCCCAACATGACCTACGAAGACTTCGCTGCTTGTCTCCTAGATAATGAGTGTCGTTATGCCATCGTTGAATAGATTGAAACTTGTGAACTTTTCATGTAGTTGGTTCGAAGGTTCGGCAGGTTCTGAGGTCAGAAAATCTGTAAGGAAGCAAGACTTTTGTTTACCCACGTCTTTGACAGGTATTCAAGTCTCAGTTGGATTTTGTAAAAAACTATCATGAGTAGATCATTTTTCGTCAACATACTCAGGTCAAACTATTTTGGGTGAAGGCTCAGGCAAGAATCGCCAAACCTGAATAAAGCTTATACTCCATTACGTGTCCAAACTGCAAAAGAGCTTCCGCCGCAATATAAGAAACAGAATTTACATGCCTCCATTGCAATCAGAACTTCGCAAGCAACAGCTGCGCAAGTTGTCTCTGTATAAAAACGTTATAAACTCACATTTAACTTTTCGCAATAAAGATCCTCATGCCTACACAATCGTTTCACGTTTACTCACAAGCTCCACATGGTTAAAACTTTTAACAAACAGGTTGTGCTTTGAGATTGAGTTATCTGACGGCAGCGGAAATATAAACGCTACTATCGAACACAAAGAAACCGAAGGAAAATCAGCGGAAGCCATTATTGAAATTGAAAACTGTATGTCGTCATATTAAAATCTTACTAAACCCTGATTTCTCATACCTTGTTTCCATCTTGCTTTTCACAGGAAGGAAGTTTTAACGCCACGGCTGTGAACGAAAGACTCAAGGATGATCAATCGCTTTACCACCTTCGTACATATAGCCTGAATCAAAAAGGCCACATTGTCGTTCGCTACACAGTAATTGCACGGACACATGAACCGACAACATCATCGACTGCTGAATCAAGCGACTAAACGAGTACATCAAGCAAATAACTCCCACTTTCTACCGGTGAAAAGAGAAAGTTCGAATATTCGCCAACCACCATAAGTGCAGAAAGCAAACCCACAAAGCAAGACTAAACTTCACCAAGTTTCTTAACGAAGTTAGCATTTCAACTGTTGCTTTGGGTGTATCGATCAACATAGTTGTTGCTTTTGGTGTATGAAGCAGTTGTTGCTTCTTTTGGCATTTTAACTGTTGCTTTTGGTGTATAGATCAACATATCTATTGCTTTTGGTGTATAAAGATTAATGCTTCTCTTGGAATGCACAAGAATACTAGCATGTGTTACATTTGCCTCATAGTGCAACCTTATATATCCACTCTGAAAGTGATTAAAATACTCTGAGTTGTTAATGTGACACAGCCGCACAATGTGCGACTACCATAAGCTAGTTCATTATAAAGCTTATCGGTATAGTAGTCTGCGTATGCTTCAGACGATACCCGCCAATGAGGCATTGACCTAGCGGTCAAAGTGAATTTTTTGAATCTCCATTTCCACAATTCTTTAGTCATCATAAGTTGTTATCTCATGACTATCCTTGTCAAGTGAATTTTGAACGTATTCATCTGGTTTCGGAATTAGCCCCACCACAGGAGTGTGTTGCGCAATTATACCATGATATTTAGATACTAGCCCACCAGTTTTGTGTATAAAAATTTCGGTTTTTAAGTTCGGTTTTTGGTTTTCTTGAAAAGAAATAACCGAAAACCGTGTTATGCTAAAGATAGGATATATGTGTATTTGTAATGGGCCATATGAATAATAATAAGTAAATGACCCAGTTGAATGTTACTTAAGCCCAAACGTTATTAAACATAAAAAATAGTAAAATAAATTATTTCTCATTATGGTTAACTGTGCGAAGAACGCACAGAAACTAATTTCCTCCCAATCGTTTTCAACTTCTCGATAACAATATTAACATCTTTGTTTGGTATGTTGCTTTGTTTACGATGCTCTACATCCTTTAATACACCTTCAACTAAATAGTGTTTATTTTAATTGAAGGTTTTAACCGAAAACACCGAACCGAAAATATCGAACCGTATTGTAAAAACCGAACCGAAGTTTAAAAAAAACCGATCCGAACCGACCGATGAACACCCCTAAGTACCTCGGGACAAAAAAAGAAAAAAAAAAACAATACTCACATGTCAGGGGAGATAGTTTGTGGAGACCGTATTTCCAAATCAACCATAAAACATTATCAAGAACACTTCATCAACCAAACCACACATTAATACAAAAAAAAAAGTTCTACAAAACAAAAATAACCTGAAAACAAGGATCGAAAGCAAGCAAACAAGCATCATCAGCTACAGAAATTAGGAACGCAAGCTCCATTGTTATTATCGATCGTTTGTTGTTCCTTCCATATCCTCCCCGTGACTCGAAGCTTGAGCTCCTTCCTATCTCCTCCGAGAAAAATAGCGCCATATTCCTCTGCACGATAAGCCCATCGTGGCTGTCTCGAACTTTCCTATGACTATCTCTGACGCTCCTCGGCGTACCTTCCCAAGTGAGCTTACGCCCATTCCGCCCACCTCCAAGCTGTAGCTGTAGTTTCGAGCCTCCGTTTCGTCGCCCATGAAGCGAACGAAGGCCATGTAAACTGGCGCTGTTCCCAGTTGAAAAGCTTCGAAATGGAGGCAAAAGTATTGCCCGAAACAATGGAATACCTGAAAGAGCGCCCACGTAAATGTACCAAGATCTCAGGGGACTAATACAGTCGAAACTCTATAAATTAATTCATATGAGACTGACTACTAAGGTTTATTAATTTTGAAAGGATTGTTAATTTTATAACGAAACCACCAATTACAAACACATATCAAGCTCGGCTCCAACTTAATTATTTGTACCATGCACATATATCTGACCCAATTTCGGTCCGGAAGTAATCCAACTTCCCCATGATTTTTAACAAGTCGTCCAAATAAGGTTTTTTTACGACGCGTCAAAAATCCAAAGGAGTTGGGTTGTTGTCTAATGGAAGGTGAAAACGATTTTAGCTAAAAAAATAATCGAGTCGCTTTTTCAAGAACTTTCATGGATCATTAAGTAACAATATTTACTCTGTAGAAATCATAAGAAACGTATCATCTCATAATTTTAGCGAACTTACTACTTTATCCCATCATATGAACAATAACTTTCAAATTACGCAATTTTGAGACAAAATCCAGCCTCCAGCTTATAATGTCCCTAAAAATTGGTTAATTTCGAAAGCTATCGTCCGTAAAATTTCACCCCCTAAATTCTCAACCCCCATAATGCCACCCCTACCAAATCACATACTGAAAATAACCCTCAAGCTTATTGCTAAAACTAAGGAAAACTAATTTCCTCACCAAAGGCGAGGAAAACGAAAGAGAAAAGACTTAGAAAAACCACTTTCTCTCCAATTTTGTTTTCCACTCCACTACTTTTTTCAAACCAAAAACAGCGAAAAAAAGGAGACAGACAAAAAACTCACTGTGAGCATCCACGTGGCGTTTTCGACGTCCCTAGGGTTGGACTTTACGTATCGGTGGTTGAAAGTGCACCCAGAATGCATGTCGACTTTGTGGTCGTCCCTCAAATGAGTGACCAGAGAAGGAATGTCGCCGACCACCGAGCACTCCGAGCCTGCGTAGGGACAGCTGTACGGCCTGTAATTGCATGCAGCCTCGTGCTTTAGCTTGCAGTAGTAAGGGAAGATCTCATGGCAGCCGAGGTTGTTGTACTTGCATGGGAGTTCGAGGGATTCCGCCACCTTTTCGAGGGCCAAGCATCGTATGTCGCCCAGCTCTTGCCTGCATGTGGGGCATCTGTTGTGGACCCGAGCCTTGCACGTCGAGCAAAGGGTGTGCCCGTTATGACACTGCAAGCCAAACAAAGGATTGATTGATGTAAGAATTACTTTTTGATCAATGAAGAGTTCTGAAAGATCAGATCATATGTTTCCATTTAGCAGATATTTCGATACGTTTGGGCATATAGATTCAACAATATCGTGACAGATGTCTTCAACGTGTAAAGACGTCATTTTTTTTCTTCCTTTCTTGAATGTGATTAGTTAGCTTCAAGTGATTCTTCGCCACCGTTGCCACCAAAAATTCATCTTGCTCGGTTACTAATGTATTCATTCTCAGCATCTGAGGGATTCTATTCGAAAAGTTTCATATATATTCCCCTACGACACAAATGGAATGAGAAGATAACCAAGGATGCAGACAATCCCAGTTTCCTAAATAGAACTCAATCAGACAGACTGCAAATTCCTTTGAAAACATAATTGATCAATTCGAACGCAAAGAACAGAAAGGATGAGCTAATCAAGCATGAAATTCATTGTGCTGTTTATAACAAATTCTCAGAATGGCAAGGACCACTTTGGCCCTTGCTTGGGCAATAGATTCAGAATGCCCATTGCATATAATTAATGAATAAGAAAATGAAGCCGAACCCAGAAAATATGGAGCAAAATGAATTTGTCCCCGTAAAAAGTTAAAATCATCGATCCGTTTGTCCAGAAAATAAAGAAAACGTTAAATCTAGGAAAATACCTGATGAAATCGGTGGGTACATGGAATTCGTACAGACGGGGCATTCCAAAAGCTCGTGAACACTAATCGCTGGATTGATCACCCCACAATTGGCATTATTGTTGCTGATGCTAAGATTATTGTTGGGCTTCGAAGATGAGAACTGAGGAAAGAGATGGGGGTGCGAGATCTCGTCTTCATCTACGAACCCGTCCGTCAATGTTACGCATTCAATGCTTGAATCCATCTCTTCAACAAAACGATTTTTCTTCCTTCTTCGTTCTTATGCGCCTTCAAAATCAGATAAAATTGCTCGTCGTTTGTGGAGGCTTCAAGCTTTTGATGGGAATGTTTGCGATTTATGGGAGCTGAAAACAGATAGAAAAAAGGGATAAAGAGAGAGGACAGTTATCAATTGTCGGAGGTGCTTTTCTTCATGGACCTCTCTCTCTCCCCTCTCTGTTTCCCACTTTCCTCTGTTTTTTTTCGTCTTCTTCTTCTTTATTTATTTGACAGAGAGAGAGAGGAGGTGGGACAGAAAATGTATGGACTTTCAATGAATTTACCTATATATATAAATTACCATATTCTTCATAGATATATGGAAAAATATTAGAGATTGTCTTTTTTCATTCCTGGAGCGTAACAAGTAAAAAGGAGGCGGTAAATAGTAACTTCAAAAGGAGGCGGTAAATAGTAACTTCCTTTTTACATTCCAGCCTCCCGATAGTCAGCGTTACCAGAATCTCTATATATGCTTGTTGATTCCTTATTTGTTTCCCACATAAATGAGAAATATCTAATTAATTCTTAAGACTGATTACATTGATAAATAGGAATCCTAAATATACTTGCGTGCCCCACATATCAAGTAATGATGTTTACACATCATGTGATGATTGCCCAAATTGGAATGATGATAAGCACTGCCATAAAATGAACGACTTTACTTTCAAAACGTAGTACATTTATTATCATCCCCAACTTCCTCTGGTAATACTGGAATCATATGAAAAAAGATATCCCTTCTGTTTCTGCAAACAAATCCATACTTACAATCTACCATTGATTGGGAAATGCTTCCCTGTACTTCGAATCATCTGCCTCTGCAATCTGTCTAGCATCCCTTGTACGACCATTAAGCAATCTCTGAGCCAATCTGCCTTTAACAGTTTCTTTATTCTTCTTCTCCTTCAACATAGACGCCAGCGTCAATTTCTTGCCTTTCCAGAAAATCTCGAACGACTCGACGACTCTACACCTTCCCCGATAAACGCAGACCTCGACGTAGAAGCAATAGCAGCATCTCTAAGGACAGCTTCGTTGTGTTCACGAACTTTCCCGAGCTTCGCCTTCTTCATAGCCCGCTGGTCTAATTCCCTCTTCTTTCTTACAGCTTCTCTGTCTCTCTCTCGAACGTTCTTCACAGCTTGTCTCAGCAGCTTCTCCGTGAGATCAGCTGTGTCCAATCAGCAGAGGAAGTCAATTCTTCAGAATGGATTGTTGGGTTGTTTCTTCTTCTTCAGAAGGTGTTGGTTTTTCCTTCTTCGTCCCTAGGGATGATGGGCCCGTGGAATGGACAGATACGCAAATCCCTTCTCTGACAAAGCCCGCCTTTTCTAAGTGGGGCCCGGCAAGGCTGGGTTTCGACGGGCTCCTCTTCGTAGATAGACGCATGAACGTTCAGCTCGGCGATCTTCTCTGCTGGCACAGTTGCGTCGTAATCAACTCTGCCCCAGTGATTATCGAGCTCCAATCCTCTGTGGTTAGCCAAGGCGTCTCTTTTTGATCCCCAATTATCCAAGTAATTGCCCACCTAACCACGGGCGCTTCAGCCAAGAGTTTGCCACGCAAAGAGTCGACTTTCCTCATGCTGCTGCCCGGAATATTCTTACCTTTGTTTGCATTTGGTAGTTCTGTTTTTCTTACACGGTTGTCGGTCGATGTAGACGGTTTATCGTGGATCTTGGAAGAACTTGGAGCTGATTCGTCTGATTCGATTTTCTCAGCAGTTCCTTCTTCCCATATATCTTCTTCTTCTTCTTCAGATTCTGCAGTTCTCGAGAGACTGAAACCTGATTCTTCGCATTTGATCTTTGCTGACTGTATAAGATTCCTCACATCGATTAGTTCTTTCAACGTATTGTCCCTGAATTTGGTATCAGACTCAGGCACGTCGACCCGTATGAGAACTGATATCCATTCCTGCGTAGTGGGCAGATGCTTCGAAACTAAAACCTTGTAGAACTCCCTAACAGCATCAAGTACCACTTTGTTTTCGTCGCTCTCCTTAACCTTATCCCCTTCTCTTAAAGAATCGAGTCGAATTTGCCTTAGCTCTGAGTTACGAAACTCTTCGAATCCCTCATCGTCTACGGGAGACAAAGGAATATCTTCATCTGGTCTAACGATTTCTAAGCACTCCTCAATTTCATCGACCGTCGACTTTAATTCCTCTTTAATCGACGGGAGATTTATCTTCAGAGATTCGAACTTTTTAAGTAAGATCTCCTGCGTCCTTGCCTGCCTTTCTCTCCTTTCCAGCTGAATGCGTTCAGCGTTAGCTCGAAGATTAGGAAACTGGTAACCGAGGGCATTTTTTAGATACTCGTACCCTAACCTCAACTGTCTGTAATGAATGCCATAAGCCTCGTTCCATTTCTCTAAGAATTCGATTGCCTTCGAGCGGAGAACAGTGGCGAC
Source organism: Craterostigma plantagineum (assembly GCA_027422505.1). Taxonomy (NCBI): domain Eukaryota; kingdom Viridiplantae; phylum Streptophyta; class Magnoliopsida; order Lamiales; family Linderniaceae; genus Craterostigma; species Craterostigma plantagineum. The sequence continues at coordinate 15,796 of JAPQWV010004807.1, forward strand.
GGAAGTAGGAGGAGGGAGAGGATTGTTTATCCTAAACCCAACAGCCAGGCTGAGTAACTGATCAAGGTTTTCTGCTACAAGAGTTCTGAAAAGCTTTGAGCGCATAAAAAGTTCATCTATTACGAGAAGCGTTAGGTATCGCACCTGCAAAGTATAATTCGAAATCACAACTTTGTCAAGTGAATACAATGCCCAATCGACGTCAAAACTTCCGAACCAGTGAAATCAGTAATGAAAGACATTCAAAGGTCGAATCCTAATTCGATCAACAGAAACAAAAAAAGAAGCGCATATGCTCAAATTATACACGAAAGCTAATCATCGACCTACCTGCGAATGGTCGCGCTTCATCAGCGACATCAGGGTTCGCGCAGCGACACGGAGCTCCGAATCCGAGTAGCGAACGGTCAACTTAATCGCCTTCAAAAGGCGAGGATCAACCTCCGCCGCCGTCGAGTGCGTGGCCTTTTCGATCAAAACCACCACCTTCGACGAATCGGTTTCTTCTTCCATCGTTTGCTTAGCGCGGCGTTCGTTTTCTTGTCCCCCAATTTTCAGGCAACGGCGCCCCTTCTCGAATTTCGACAAGTTATTTCATTTTATAATTTTTTAAATAATTAATTAAAAGACTAACCGACCCGTATATTATTACAGTCGGTAATATCGGATCAATCTTTCGGGCCGGGCTTTATGCATGGTGACATCCCAATACATCCCATCAACATATTCGGCCCGAAGCCCATCAAAAGGCATGATAGAAATCAAGAAACATGAAAGGATCTTACAACTCAAGCTGTTATAAAAGCTAAAAAACAAAGCAGGAAATCTACTATCCTCTCATATAATCTATGCCAACCCACCAAAATCATACCCCATTTCTACCTTAAAAACCCTTCCATGAGCTTCTCCCTCGACAAAATCTCCGACTGAGGCGACTCGACGACGAACGTATGGTAAACTTTGTCGTTACCACTCACCATCTTCGCCTCAGTGATCCTTCCACGGGCACTTTCGATAGCACGAATGAGCTTCGAAGATGGGTGAGAATCCAAAGGAGAGCTCAACCTCACCGTAATAAGCCCCCCATGGCAGCCATCTTCTACATCCAAGCATGGACCAATCTCTCTAGCCGCTGTTGTTATAGCACAACTATTCATAACCTTAGCCTGCGAAGAAGAACTACTAACGAACTTCTCCTTCTCATCTTCCATGTCCTTGATCTTCTTCTGCAGTTCGATTATGTAAGAAGCAGCGTCGCCTAAAAGAGAAGCCTTGTCCAATTTAGAAATGTTGGGCACAACCGCTCGAAGGGCGTAGAAACGCTGGTTCAATTTCTCCCTGCGCTGCCTCTCTGCTTCACGTGGTTGAGGGGCTCTTCTCGCCCGTTTGCTGGCTTTCTTCCGCGCTTTCTTGGCGTTTTGCTCACCGAAGGTACATCCAACGCTTTCCCGTCTGAATTCTTGGAATCGAAATCGTAGGAAACTCTGATAGGCGTCGAGGTTTCTCCCGAGAAATCAATCTGCATTTGGGCTGATGACGACGGAGGGCTTTTGCTCCCATGGAAGCACCTCTCTTTCGTCAGCCCCTTTTCGAGATTTCCTATGTGAGCATGTCGTGGCCAAGCCGAGCGCCCATAAATGCCATTCTTATCGAACCTTAAATCATGTCCGAAATTCCTGGCGGTTGTCCCCACACCACTGCCATTCATCGACTTGGCCCTTATATTCGGCGAAAAGGAAGAAAACAAAGAGCCAATAATCTCCACGAGCTCGTGCCTCTCAGGGATGGTTCTCACCGAGCCCAACTCAACGACCCCAATATCAGTCGGGATTAAGACGACGGTCCGTATGCTGGCAGCCTTGGCCATTGCAGACCTGGGACAGTGGCTCACATCGCGGGCCCACACGTGCTTACCAGACTCGAAGCAAGAACTCGGGCCACTTTTCTTCCTATGGGGAACGAAAAGTACATCGATGCGAGGAGAACATTTCCATGTCAGTGACCTTATCCAACTCTAAAGCATAGCTGTCTTCTTCCCTCCCGCCGAACGAAGTGTGGAGCTTTTGGAGAACTCTCTTCCTCATTAGCTGATGCCTTTCGTCTTCTAATTGGGACATGAGTTCGGTTCTTCTTCGTTTTCGAGGGGCTCACGACAAGAACCGTCGCCCCAAGCTAGGATTGATTCCCCCGAGGACTTTTCTATTGAGAGCTGCCAGAAAATGGCGTAGTTCCATGGGATTTTGGTGGGGTTTGAATGGTTTTCGACGAGGTTTGAGAGCTTGTTGTTTAGATTCTCGTCTGTGGTTACGGCGAGTAGTGAGCAGTCGGAGGAAAATGAGTTCGAAATTAGGTAATCGAAGGCCCTTTGCCCAAAATGGTAGATCCCATTGATTTCTCTTCACTGCTCCAATCCACAATCATCCCCATCATTGCACACACAGTCAAATACCTAAGATTCTACAGGTTCAAAACATACAAAATAAAATCCACGTTACCGTGCAATCTAATCAAGAAATCGATTCAATCAAGCAAAATGTCGAACTTTTTTAACAGAAACAACCATAGCCCATTATTCCTAGCTTTTCCCTCATGCAGTCAACGATACAAACATACATACATACATACATACATACATATATATGCAAACATGCATGAGTATAAACCTAGGGGAAGAACAAAACTGAAAATACAAGTATTATATTAACCAACGCAAAGAGTTTCGACGGAGATTGAGCCAAAATCACTAACCAAAACCGAACACAATCGAATCGAAGCTAGCAAGAACACCTCTTCACGGCCGATTTTTAGTTCTTCTTCATTGTACCCAAAAAAGAAAAAAAAAGACAAATGAAAAAAAAAAGGAAGAGGTGGGCGGTGGAGTTACTGATAATTTTTCGTCTTTTTTGTCTTTCAACAAATTAATGCTCATCTGAAATCTTTTCGTCTTCACTTCCCAACTGCTGCATGTATGCGTTTGTCTGCGGTTCGAAATGGTCGTGGTTAAAGTCTAACCGTGGTTGAGTTAAGGAGCAAGTAAAAAAGGAGATAAACGTGACACGATTCGTAACTTGCAGTCATGTCTTTTTTTTTTCTTTTCTTGTTTATTTGGTTTAAAATAGGAAAAGGCCTTTGCATGCTTGTAACGTGTCAGTCAGTACGGATGGGTCACGCTAGTTAGTACAGTGGTTCACAATTATGGAAATACAATAATAAACTATGTAGTTTCTTCTTTATTATAGAAATAAAATTTTAAAAATATGATAATTGATAGCTTGGCAACGGCATCTATTCGATTATATAAAAGGCGTGTGATAGATATAAACTGCCAATTTTGTATGTCATACTTATTTGAATTTGATCCTTTTATTTTTTATCTAATTACTTATATAGATAAAAACTTTATTTCATCTATTGAATATTAAAAAAATAAATCTCAAAAATAAAAATAATGTAAAATATAATTAAATTCGAATAGCATAGGATGTGGGAAAAGTATTAGTATACAATAGAAAATTTGATTGTGTTGTCAGCGTTAACTGATGATCTTTGTTTTAATTTTCTTTATTTAATAATCCCAATATCGGCGATTAAACGATAATCAGTGAAGAAAGTTGTTTAGTACTGATTGGCGGCTTTATTAAAAGAGAGCACGTTTAACAAGTTAAGAGTCGCTAACGAAATAGCACCGAATCCAAAAAAACCACTTCTTAATTAATATATAATTAAAGTTTTGGTCAAAGTAAGAATAATAATCATATCACGTTTAGGATCAAGGTGGGCCCGGTTTGCACTGTTCCATTAGTTAATGAAATATGCTTTGGTATATCATTTCAAACTCAATAGCTCTTTGTTTTCTATTTATTTTAGTAAATTTGGATATAAATAGATAAATAAAAAATAGTTATAATAATTATTAAATTCAGAAAGTTTGGCGAGTATTTGACACGTGTGTGGCTGATTTTACCAGCACAGTCACACATTTCACGTTGGGTATTTTTGTTAAATAGGATTAATTTTGTATAAGAAAAGGGATTCTAAGTTTTTTTATTTTAAAAAAAGGATTGGATATCGAAAAAAAACAAAGGTTTGATGAAATTTTTTTATCCGCTCGACTCAAAATTAATTCAAAATGAGATTTTAATCGATGGGTTCGTGATTATTCAACTTATAAATGCTAAATCTGAGTGAATTTTTGTGTTTTGAGCTTGAAATCTACGTTTTGGAACAGAAAACGGTTTATTCGAATTTTTATTCGAATTTTTCGAACTCAAATTGTATAATTCGAATAACATTCGAATAGAAAAAACAACGTTTATTCGAATAAAAATCGAATTAAATTCGAATTAATTTTTTTAATTCGAATTTATTCTTGAATAGGTTAATTCGAATAAATCTGAATTAAAAAATTAATTTCGAATTTAATTCGAATTTTTTGTTCAAATAAAGGCGTTTTAAATTGGGATATTTTTATAATTTCGGCTCAATCCCTTCTATTTAATAAAATAAAAGGCGGTCCCTTTTGCTAAATTACCCACACCACGTTCCCATTACAACGAGCTCGTGATAATCACGTGACTCCACGTTTTTCCACCTTAGGCCTATATTTCACTGTTGTGACGTGAATGGCATGTCACGTATTGTATTCAATTATCGTTGTATGCTTCAATTCATTTTTATATAACTTTTTGTCATTTCCAGTTTGAGTTATAAATGTGACGTGTTTCTCAACTAATTACTATTCATGAAATTACAATACTCACAAGAAAAGAAAAATAGCATTAACTATTGCACTTGTTAGTTATGTACACTTCTTGCGTTTTCGGTAAATTGAGCTTTGCTCTAAAGCCCAATATCAGAAATATAGTGTGTCACAATTCATGTTTAACAATCAATCAAAAATAATATATTATAAAAACGGGGTTTTAATGACGATGATGAGATTCGTTCAATATCAACATTTTCGTGAGATTGCGTAGTGCTTATAGTTCATGTTTATATGTAGAAGTTGTAAATGAGTAATGTTTATATAAAACTAATTAATAAGTATAAAATAAAATAGTGGGTTTAAATAAAAGGGTCCTACTATTAACACCCTTGGGATTAAAAATGCTATTCACACCCCCTTAGTAATTAATACTTTCCCTTTTATTTATTCAAAATAACATGAAATTTGTAAAAGTTTTTTATTTTAAATTTTTTCCTCTTGAATTCAACAAAAATAATTTTATTAATTAATTTATTCTTTTTTAACACATTGCCTCTAATATATTATTTTTAAAATTACTACTTCTACAATTAATTTAAAAAGTAATAATATTAAATTTACAATCATTATTAACTTATAGTGAATAAGCACATAACATTACATATCTTATTAACTTCTAAAAAAATTATTGAAAGACATTATATATATTTTAGTCTTACATTTAAATACATAGCAGATCAGTATTATAGATATGACAAACAAAAATTATTATATTTATGTATAGTTTGCAGAATTAAAATATTATATATATTTATGAGAAGTTTTAATTATTCGTTGGAAAAAAAGAAGTTAGTAATAGTTTAATATCTTTTTTAAGCTGTATGAATATGTGAAAACTAATAAAAAATTAGTCAAATTAGTCAATTAATAAGGTTTTTTTTTAGTTTCGTTCAAATCTGTTATGTTATTTTAAAAAAATCTGTTTATGTTGTATGTATTAAATATGTGAGAGAAAATAACTAATTTAAACATGAAAATTACCTTATGTAACATGGTTAATAAATATGGGGGTGTATTTAGTAAATAGGGGGGTGTGAATAGAATTACCCTAATAAAAACATGAGAAGGGGTGTGTTTATTTAAACCCGTTGGAATGTGTTTAAAGTAGGATTACATAAACCTATGGTTTATTTATACCTATGAACCAAACAGTTGAAAATTTACTAAATCTACTCTTAAATAACTAAATCCATGAACCAAACAAGGGGTTGTCTTGAAAAATATTCGTGGAATAGATTTTACCAATCATGGATTCCGTTTGTACGAAAATCAAAGTCGAAGGATATCGAGTCGGTCAAACAACACTACGAATAGATATACTATATTATATATACACATATATGCGTCAGTTGTAAAGTTATTTCCGTATCTACTCTTTACCAAATCTTTGTAAAAAACAGAACACCATATCTCATCAAAGATCTCTGCTAAAGGATTAAAAAAGATATAAGCAACTTGGTTAATTAGTTGTTTGAGAAGCAAATGAAACTGTTAACTCTATTATTTAGCATTACAAGGCTTCATATTCCAAAAAAAAAAATCATTCAAAAAGAAAACGCTACTCCCTCTGTCCCAAATGTATTTGGACATTTGAGAGTTGGCACGAGAATTAAGAAACTGAATATTTTAATAATATAGTACAATTAAAAAGTAAAAAAGTGTATATTTTGACACGTCTTTTAAGAATATTTAATATTATTATATTGATTGTTTTGTGATAGTTTTTTTGCTAAATAAGGAAATGTACAAAAGATGTGGGACGCCCGATTTAGTAAAATGTATAAAATGATTTGGGACGGATGGAGTATTATTTAGCATTACAAGACTTCATATTCCATATATTATTTCATTTATAAAATCAATATATATCAATGCTGTTAATGTTGACTAGCTCAACGTTGACAATGTTGAGACTACATTCCAGTCAACATTTTTGTCTGTAAGTTGGTCAACCTTCGATTTTATCGTTCATACCTAAAAAAACCGTTTAAACCTATTTTTGTGGCTTTTATCTAATGATGTGCAGGACTTTGGTAAGTGCTGGAATGGTTCAAAACCGTGTGGAATGCGTGCCGATAAGTTGGAGCGAACTTAAGAGTGGAGCATACCAAAAATAGTAGGATTGGAGTGCAAGTCAAGACTATGTCATTTGGTAGTAGGATTGGAGTGCAAATCAAGGCTAAATCATTTGGAGTTATCCAAACTACTACCAACAGCCATATTCCAGTTACTGGACGTTGAGGAGGCAGTGGACGTTGTGAAGTCACCCCAAAGTCGAAGACATATATAAAGAGACTTCACTTTACCGTTTGGACTAGACGCGAAAATTATTGCACACTTTGAGCAAGAGCGAACGAGAGTTTCTATTTACTGTTCTAGCCTAGTATTCTCTTTGCAAAAGTCTTAGTACTTTGCAGTTTGGTAGAATCGTAAGATTCGTTTCTTTTCTAGACTTGATTTTTGTAATTCATATTTAATAGTGAAATTTTGCCCTGAAGGCACGCAGCAAGTTTTACAATTTGCTGCACAATTTTTAAGCTCGTGTCAATCGTGATTATAAGTTCTTAGTTATTTCCGCTACACTATCTGTGTTAGGTTCAGTGTTGATTCAGCACTAGTTTCAACATTTAGGTCATTATTCTATAACTAAGTTATCGGTATAGGGACCACTTCAAATACCAGCTACATCACTTAGCGACTTTACGACTTTAACAATAAATATAGTAAATGTCATTATAAAAGTATTTGGCATCAGTTTTATATTTGAAACTTGCGTTGATGAGCTGATAGGGCGTTTACCAACGATTTTTCACCTCCGTAAATATTGTTTATATAATAATGTTATTATAAAAGTATTTGACATCAGTGATTATGATTGGACTAGTATATAGGCACGTTCTATGCATGTGCAATATATAAATATATTATTTGATATTTTAAGTTATTTTAAATTAAATTGTAAGTTTAAATTTCTTACTTCTATTATGTATAAGAAGATTTATTTGAGGATATAATTGTAGTTATTAAGAATATTATGGATAAAATTGTAATTAAACTTGACCCACCAAATTGATTAAGTGATGGTTAATATAAGTCTCTCCCGCTTAATAAAATAGAAAGATACTCGAGGGACGTAATATTGTGGCAGATTAAGGGCTAAGGCATCAACATTATTTTTTGTACGTAATAATAAAAATATCGAATATTTTAGTGTATATGCGAGTTGGAACCAATTCATAGGTCAAGTCATTTTACGCACTCTTATCTCTTCCTCCCTTTTTCATTTATGCAAAGAATCCATTCACTAAAGATATGATCTCTCCACATCAATATAAAATGCTAGAGAAGCTATTTGTGAATGCATCTTAAGGATCTATATAATTTCGAATAGTTATAATGGTCTCTTCTAATGTCGCCATTAGTATTATATTTTTATACTTACAATCATGTCTTCCAATGTATCAAGACAAGGTTTGTACTATATTTGGAATAGTTGTATTAACAACTTCCGTAACCGTAAGGGGAAAGTTTTTAGTTCATACTACGTAAATCATGTAATAAATATGACATGGTCAAACGTTTTTCGACCTCTCAGAATGAAGTCAATGAGTTAGTGGATAATAAAGGGCACTGAATGAGCTATAAGAATATATTCGCGCACCGTTAAAAGATTCAGAATTTGAATAATCTTTGAAAATCATTAGTCACGAATCATAAAAAATGGCAATCATCAGAAAAAAGATAATAACCCCTTTTCGTGGTCGAAGAATGCCATTATGTAAAGCTTCATTTTATTGCACGTTGTTCGAATTGCGAAACTAGGGTTTCATTCGTTTCTTTTAATTGATGCTTTGGTACCAAATACATATAATTTGTGAAATTAATTGGATGTCATATTTGTTGGAAATGAAATATATTATTGAATTAAAATATGGTATAATCCCTTCATATTTAAGTCTTTAGGTGAAATTGAACGGTATTTAATTATTACAAACGACTGCAAACATGGGTAAGCACGCACGCGTAGGAATAAAATCAAATACAAAACTATGATTAAATTTGAACTAACTAAATTGAAATCATTGACTTATATAGCTTTCTAGCAGTTAGTATAGAAAGTCAACCCCTTGCTCAGGTCTGTTGCAGTTTGAGAGCTCTAATCATGAGCAAGATTTTATTAATTGCTCCATCATTTGAGCTTCTCTACATAATTAAATACCTAAGAAATCATATAAAGTATATAATTTTCTTCTTTACAATAATTGTGAAAGCTGCCTACGTGTGCGACTAGAGTGGGAGAACTGTTCGTAGTACTTTGTTGGTAAATACTATCTATAGTTCATGAACGAGGAGAAAGGATAAGAACTAAATAAGAGCAACATAAGTTATTTGAATAAAGTCAAGTATACCTATGTGTTGAGTAATCGTTCGTACCATATCGCATATTATTGATCCAATTCATATAATATGCTACAAATTTAATCACAAAACTGTTTTCCATATATAGAGAGATCAATTCTGTCTCAGGTCTCATGTGCATGGCCCGACAGTTTTCCTCATTATTGTCCGAAAATGAAACACGTCAGAGGCTAAGTGCATTATGGGATTTAGACGCATGTTCCCTCACTTCAACTGTCTCTCTTGGCCAAATAATTATCAAGAATACATAAAAAAAAAAAAAGATTTACAAATGTTTATGTAATAAAAAGTCAGTATGAATATCCATACGACAATATTTTATGTAAAATTAGATTTAATTTTTGTGTTGATAGATTGAAGATGCTTAAGCAATTCATCAGGGATTTGAATGATTTTATTCCTGTTAACTGGATTGAGTGTATGAGGACACTTCAAGCTATTTGGTTTATATAACATTAAATGCAAATTGTGTTATCTTATATTTATATAACGACTATGTGTCAACATTGCTTTCTTAAAGAAATTACTATTTTGCGACTTATTCCTTGATGTTAAATGCAAAAGATGAACGTGTACATGCAAGGGATGCCATTTTGATACCTAAGGCCAAACAGTGGCGACAGTAAAGTGTTGTCATATTATCGATAAATATTCTACGAGTCACATTCATAGATTTGTTCTCCACACAATTAAATAGTGAAACGAAGGAGGAGCACGCAATCTACCGTCATTGGATCACCTAATTCATGCTCCTAAACTTTTATATTTATTTTTAAATTTTGTTTCTATTTTCGCCAATTTTCTCGTGGCGGCGCATATGGTTATCATCCTCTAAGCTAGGATTGTAAATTGCCAATTTTCTCGTTGATTGTTGTAATGGTACGGAAAATTGACCCAATCAACGATAACATAAACTAGTTAGAGAAGTTACTAATACTATGGCTTAGTTTAGTTTACTTTCTCGTGCAAGTCGTGGATTTTTATTTATTTATTGTCAAGTCCTTCTACTTTCCACTAATTAACGCGACATATGAAATGTAGTAACCTTTTTTTCACTGACTCTCCGCTTATTAACCCTCAATTGCTCGTCATGTAAGAACACCTCAAGCGACAAACAATCATCACACACA
>JAPQWV010004808.1:0-26098 GCA_027422505.1 Craterostigma plantagineum
TATGGGTACAATTTAAATAATACACCAATTTATAGCGATAGTCAAAGTGCCATTGCGATTACGTGTAATCCCGTTCACCACTCACGCACAAAAACACATAGATATACGATATCACTTTATAAAAGATCACGTTGAAAAAGGCACCATTGACATGTATTTTTTGAACACGGAATATAACTAGCTGACATTTTCACCAAGTCATTGGATGAAAAACGATTCCAATTTCTTGTCGGAAAATTAGGCATGTTGAACATTCCGTAATCTGTGCTTTACGTGCTCCTATGTGCTTTCACATGTTCTATGCTATGTGTTTTCTATACTAAGCTATAAAAAACAAGATATAAGTATAATATTAGGGGAATGACGATATATTAGGATGCTCGATCTCAGTCACGACTAGATTTCCCTGACATGCGTCTGGTTTATTGCTTAATTTTGTCAGTCTAAGTCGCATTCTTGTGTCTAAAGATCATTAGTTTGTTCCACTAGACACAAAACCACTTCATCTAAGTGAGTTTCTAGCCTTTTATTTCTTTCGACGGATCTATTCTAGAGCGAGTCACACATTAATTGCTTGTCTTAACTAGTGATTCTTGGCCTCATACCTGCCTTGTATCAGATCGTTCGGAAAATGATTAGGGCACTTAGGAAATTCCTCACTCGGCCAAATATAAAATTTCATTCCTTCAACATTGTCTTTAGTCATCCCTTTTGAGCCTTCTCCAAGTTCCTTTTCTTCATTTGAAAAGTCCTTTAAGCCCTCAACCGACAATTTATGACTTCGGTGGGATGTTCAATCAAGAAAAGGAGGGGGAGAAAAACTAGACAACAAAGACAAAGATGACAAAAGAAGGCGAAAAAAGCAAAAGAGGAATGCTCAACGCACAAAAGGCAGACCAAAAGAACCTGCCTCTCGACTACCACAATCTCAAATCATTAAGAAGGGGGCATGGATCTTGCAGTGAACTTCTCTATCGATAATCTCGTACTCTCGTCAGAACGGCTGGAAAGAGGAGCACCACGAATTGAACTTCTCTAACAAATAATCCGATCTTATATCTAGATAACGAGAAGAGGAGCACGGCCTTGGTTCGAATTCCATAACCGTGAACTTCTTCAAATTGATAATCTCTGAAAACCTCTCTAGGGAGTAAGAGAAAAGGAGCACGGTATCGGCCCGAGAACGAAGAAGAAGAACTTCGCCTTAGATAATCTCCCAGCCTCGTAGAGAAGCGGAGCTTCAGCTTGAGCAAGTGCAGAAAAACTTACAAAAGATAAAAGGATGAAAAGGACGATAGAGAAAAATGCCGGAGAAAAGGAGAACGACAAAGGAACGGAAGATGACATAAAGCTCACTTTTCCCAAAAGTTCCCTTCCCTTCTAAGTCAGAGCTAAATAAAAAATCCCTCAAAGTCCCTTTGATTCCAAATCGACGGTCTCTTGCATAGACGAAATGATTAAAAGCTCCTCGATCACGGGTATATTGACTTAATATGACTTGTGCTGACTTGAGCAATATAAATATCAAATCCCTAGTCAAAAATAAATGAGTGCTAGAGCGAACCTACTGAGAGTTGTCGAAATGGATCATACTTTGAACTTAGGACTTTAGTCTGCTGACGTGACTTGACGGCATAAAATCTTTCAAGTGTCGTGTGAATTTTAGGCGTGACAATGATCGTAGCAAAATAATCTGACCCCTTACTATTAATAATACTAATACTCATACGGAAATTTTTTATAAGATAAATAATAATTTTTCCGCTTATCTTCGTATTTTTTTACTTAGTATAATAAGAAAAAATTAATAATTTTTTTTACGAAGATCGCACATTTTGATATGCAATGTTACTTGCATCTACACGGAATTGATTAAATGACATATATTGTTCATGCTCATGCCCTGAGGCGCGAAAGTATAGTTACATGTTTGGGGGATCACGTATCTAGGCTAATCTTGATAAATCGCATGTTCTTAATAATTGTTACTTTGACTGATTTATGTACTTGCTTGATAAATCAATTGAGGTGCACTATTTGAGGGGGAGCATTTACAATATTTATGCCTTGAACTCCAAATAATTTTGATGATCTTTCTCTAAGTGTTGCAGAAAATTCCAATTTGATTTTCTTGTACAACGCACTTCAGAGGAGGACTTCACGAATCTTCGCATTTTGGAGCTCACGACATTGGTATAACAAGTCAGGGGGAGCCTAAATAGAAAAATGCTTCAAAAAATTAACTCTAATCATCTCGACATCTTTTGCTCTAAGTATTGCAGATTTACAAAATTTGAAGAGGGAGCCAGATGTCACTAACCTGAATTACAGGGAGTTAATTGCGTTTATTATATACATAGGGGGAGCAACTATGTGGTTTATTTTGAACTCAGGGTCAATAACTTAGAAAAACTTGCTATCGAGAAATTTGAGCGAATTTCGTAATTTTCATTCACGGGTTCTCGAGCAAAAATTGATTTGGGACCAAAATTTTCGCTTTCATATGACGAGCGAAAATTAAACAAGAACCAAATGAAAATTCTCGATCGGAATTTGTCGAGCGAAAATTAAATAGTAACCAAAGGAAATTCTCGATCGTAAGTTTCTCGATCCTAAGCAGTAATGGGCCTAGAAATTGTTAAGTATCGAAAACGTCTAATCAGCTCATTTAACGAAATTAATGCTTGCAGTCGAAAATCCACAAATACACGCAAAACCCTCAATCACAAAACTCAACAGTCGATAATTTTTCTCTCGCGAAAAACTTTTTCGCAAAGATGAAAGTCAAAATATTACAAAATCTTACATACTTTCACTAATCTTTGTCTTTGAGAGGTATATTCGACATCCTTTAGGGATTTTTGTGTGTTGAACTCCGTGTGCATTTGTTTTCTGCAGTCTTTCGCATGATTTTATGACAATTTCTCGTCTGTTCATAATATGGAAACCCGAACGCTAGTTCGCAGTGTTTAAAGACAAGTCTCTAAGCATAATCTAGGTTAAAAAACTGCATATTAAGATAGTTTCGAGGTTTCCTGTTCGTTTGAGGGTAGATTGTTTCGATTTTCTGCATTATTATAGTTCGATTGAAAGATAGATTAAACTGGGTTTTAAACGTTTGAAGGCGTCGAAGAACTTTCTCGTTCGCAAACCGTAATAATTGAATTTTAATTTGATTGAGTTACTGTTTGCATCGCAAAAGTTTCTCGATAGCAAAACCTTTGACTTAGTCGTTTAGATAAATAACAGAGATCGAAAAATTACCATCGAGAAATTCCTATTTGAGTTTATGCGAGCGCAAAGCTTACTCAACGGAATAGTTTAAATAGACGTCTTTAAGTTTCGAGTGCAAAACTTACAATCGAAAACAATAATCTCGATTTCAATTTGTTTTCGGTCGAAAATTTTAGCGGCGATAAAATTAATTTTTCGACGATAAAATTTCTCGATCGTAAAAGCACGCAGCGACAATTTTGATCGATCGAAAATTTTCTCGATGTTTGACTTAATTTCTCGTTGACAATTTCTCGATCGTTAAATTGCGCAGCTAAAATTTCTTTTAAAATCGAAATACTTGCTTGCTCGATAACTTTCACAGCGAAAATTTTATTCATGCGCGAAAAATTTCTCAATCGTAAATTTACGCGGAAATCTAATTTCTCGATCGTAAATTTCACGGAAATTTTTCTCGATCGTAACATCTCTCAGCTACAGTACCACGCGTATAACGTTCAGTACTTAGTAAAATCTTCTAAGTCTTTTTCCACTGTAGCAGACCTTAGCGACTAAAATTTTTCTCGATCGCAAATTAACACAGAGAATTGCTTTCAAAAATCGCACTTAGGCAAGTTAATTGAGAATTTCAATTCTCGCGCGACAAAAAGCACGGAGTGAACAGTGCTTAAACACTAAGTAAAATTTTCAACTGAACTTTTATAGGACTTACATGCTTATGTCGAAATGTAATTATCTCTTCAATATTCACTTCGTATGATCTATGTGCAGATTTGATGATTTCAATTACGAATTTGTTCAAACATGCTATGACACGATCCATTATTATGGTTTGATAAATTCAAAATTCGACTCAAATTAAGATTCTTGAACTAACGATTTACATTTCTGATTGTATTTCAGCTGGATCATTATCCAACATACAACCACATCTATGAGAAGGCCGTGTACCTCAATGTTCACGACACCAATTTCCAACTCGACCTGACTACCTTCAGGTGTTCGGACGAGATCATGGTGTCAATACTACAAGGTCATCCCCTATGGCATGCTCTAACGGTGACGGCCTCGGTGCCGATGGTCTACCTCCAACAGTTTTGGGGGATGATCAAGAGCTTCATCATGGACGGGACGTACAATTTCACGACGGTTGTAGGGACGAGGCACGTCTGCATGAACAAGAATGACTTCAGGCTTCTCCTCGACCTCCCTTTCCGCCAAAATTACGACCCCCTTTCCACTGATGCGGAGCTGGTGCAAGACTTTCTTCATATGGTATACCGTCCTACGCTGACCAAACTAGCTCAAGTTCAGAGCAACGGGATCCCACATCCTGGGAAGACACTTTTTGGCATTATCAACAAGTGTCTGTCACCAAAGCATGCCGGCTTCGATAAAGGCAGCGACAACATTCTCCGTATCTTCCACGGAATTGCCTTCTCTCGCAACTACGATTTCTCTCAACTGATCTGGAATTATCTAGCAGAGCAGATCCGACAGAAGGAGAACAAACGCTCGAAGAATGTGCCGTATGCTCGGTGGTTCTTCGTAATCATTAGACAACAAATGGAGCTGTACCAGCAGAACATCCCTCATCTACCTACCGGAGGAAATTACCAACCACCTCGTCTAAAATTTTTCCACCACCCAAAGCTCACGGACTTAGATCAGCCATCGATGTCGATTCGTTCGAGCTGCTTCGTCTCGCCGACCCCTCGAGAGACGAACATCAACGCAACTATCGGGAACATCATTAACTGAACAGATGATTCGAGAGCCCCCGACATATTTCCATGTGAGCCCTCACCAACAACAATACCAAGCCCTGAGGACACGATGATCGATGCAGTGGCCCAGGAGCTTGAAAGGAGCCTCCTGTCCAAGAAACTCAGCTACCAGATCTGGATGCCACGATGATTGACGACGTGGCTCTCGAAATGGAAGCTGAAGATCAAAATCAGGAGCTCCAAGTGAAAGTGCTTGTCCATGTAGGCGTGCTCGAAGAGCCCATTGAGGAGGTTCTTCAACAAGAAGCACAGCCCGAGGCAGAAGCGGGGCAAAGCTCACTTCCACCCGGACGGAACAGGCTCGTGAGAACATTGAAAGTGAACCTTCTCTCACACAGTCACCTCATCCGACACGGAATCTGATGAGGATATTCGACTGATAAGACGGACTCAAGAAGACTAAGCATACAACTAGAGTCCCTCTTCACCACCGTCACCACCACATAAGACACCGCGCCGATCATCCCTTCAAGTGTTGCGGACATTTGATCACTCAATCTTGAGCCACAGCACAGCCTACCGGTGTTTGGTTCATAGGATCAATCAGAGCCTGCCACAACACCCATAGAGGAGAAATCTTCAAGATTTGACTCAATGATTGGGTGGAAGTCTCGAACAGTCACAACCTCAAGTGACTCGAGCCAACCTGAGGAGCAGGTGTTCGCTCAAGGGTTGTTAACAGGAGACATCAGTCGTCCTGGTCCTTCTACGACGGAGGCGTCCGTCGTAGAAGGACTGAAGCCCAGTTCCAGACAGCTCTCTCTGCAGCCATCAAATCCTTAGAAGACAAAATGGTGGAGAGAGTGCTGGCCGCCATCGAGACGTCCCACATGACACTGGGAAAGCACCCGTCTCCGAGGGCCCTTCAGCACAAGCAAACCCAACCCCACAACCTACTCCCACCGACTCACTCGCAGACTCCTCAATCCTCATCAACCCATATACCATACCCATCACCTAGCTCCGCGACATCCTCCTCCCCGCCTTATAGGCCTTTCCCACCCGTACGCCTCAGGAAGAATCTCTCTACATACGTCTCGTGGACCACCCTGAGCCACCTACTAAATCCTGTCGAGGCCAAAGCTCCCGCACACGACGTCGACATGATGATCCAGACAATCAGGATCGTCATGAGGGGAGAAAAGGCCTAGGACTTCATCGAGTGGCCAAGGCGAAGGTCAACGACAAGGCGCAGGCGCAACTCAGACAAGCGTTGGAGCCGGACAAACCCAAACCACCACCCAAACAACCCACACACGCACCGCACCACCACTCTAACCCACATCGACCCACCATCCTTCACCCTAAGGACGTCTCCGCCCACACCAACGACCCTCACAAGCCCCTTGCTTCCGAAAGAAGAAGCAAGTGCCGCCATGCTCGTGGCCTGGCGCAGACCCAAGCTACTCTCTCAGCCTCTCCAGACCAACGGGATCATCAGGACATGGTGTAACCCACACGAGTTCCTCGACAAGTATATCTTCGGAGGACAGTGGATGACCCATTCCATGTCCGTAGCATCAGAGACAACGGCTCAAGGACGTTCGCCACTTCTTATGGTGGACCTTGTGCTAACAGAAGACGAAGAGCTTCAGGAAGGTGAAGATCATGAACAAGATCCCATAGGGCTTCCAGGGTTGATTGCACAACGAGCGGATTCCCCCACAAGACTAATGCCAGGACCTTTCGGACGACACGTCATGGGAAAACATCAGGATCGAAATTTCTTTCTTGAAGAAGTTCGTGAACACATTTGAGGTCACCTGACAAAGTCAAGAAGCCGAATGAGTTCAAGCTTAGAGGGATCTCTCACTCGGATCAGCAGAAGAGAATGACGTACCTCTGGGTGCTGACCCATCTGAACCGGATGTCAGAATGGGGATGACTAAAGGACAAACAAAGAGTCATTATAAGAGTCTCTCCCAATTTGTCAGCTACTCAGCGTCTTCTGTGCTAAAGGAGGACTTGCAACACCTCATTACGCCATCGAGCGAATAGATAAAACTCGAGAAGAACTAAGCGAGAACGACCTACCATATCTCCCCACCGAGGAGGTACAACCTCTACCAGCTTTATGTGAGAAGTACAAAGGTCCTCAAGGCTTCATCAAGAAAGAAGGTCTCGAGGGACTAACCGGTTCATGATGCGCCAAGTCAAGTACTTCGCCGCACATGACCTTCAGATGGCTCTGGAGAGCAACATGAAGGAGGTCAACATGACCGCTCCGCTCAACAAAGGACCTGAGATCGAAGGGCTCCCAACAATCACGTGCATATAGCTCGATTCTAGGCATCACCTACCACAATCCGATAGCTAAGAAGACTAGGTTGATGCTGAGACTGAGATCATAAGTTTTGTGATGGGACGCTCAAGGTCATCAGGCATAACATAGAGAAGAGGTTCGAAGAGATCAACAGAGAGATGGTGCCGAGGATTCACAGGTTCGTGAGAGAACAACCACTCTTGATGGAACTACTTGATGACATCGAGGAGCGACTGAAGCTGAGGGATACGCTCAGGAACTTCGAGTATGCACTGGGCTTGCGCAGGGCGTACTATGCCGACGAGGACAGATAGCACGGAAGAGAAATCAAGCACAAAGGGGGAGAATGTAGAATATCAATTTTAGTTGCACTTTGATATAATTAGATGTCCTTGTAATTAGGTGCTTTTATTGTATTTTTCTTTAGTTTAGGACTTAGTATGTTATTACACCAAGTACGTTGGTACAAGTAGATGTACAAACATTGTGCTTAATGAAAAGATTTTAGAAATTGATCCGAAAGGCTTTGCAATTCGATTTTCTAGAGAGAGAAACACAAGAAATCTTCTCACTCTAAGCAAAATACTTTCTCGAGCTCTCAACGAAGGTTTTCGATTGAAATTCGTTTCTCAATAATTCTAACCGAAAGATTAGAATTCATGTCTAGGATCATAGAGTTGATTAATTAGGACCTAACGTAAACTTCTGCCAGCTCCACCCTCTCGAATGAACTGTCCTCAAGAAAGTGAGCATGAATAGCTACGACGATCCTCTGATCATCATGGAACTAAAAAATAATATCCCATGCTATTATCGGGATATCCGACGAAACGTCCTTTCATGGACCTAGATTCGAGTTTGTCTGCAATTAGCTTTTTCACATAGGCAGGGCAACCCCAAACCTTTAAGTGATTCAGCTGGGCTTCTTACCATTCCAAATTTGTAAGGTACCCTATCAACAGACCTCGAAGGAGTTGAGTTACAAAGCATATCCCCGTAACGATATAAGAAGATCTGTATAGCTTAACATAGATCGAACTTTATCTAATAATGTCCGATTTCTGCGTTCGGCAACACCATTTAACTGTGGTGTCCCGAGCGGTGTAAACTGCGAAATAATTCTATTTCTTTCAAGAAATCGTTGAACTCAAGACTCATATACTCGCGCTCGACCTGATCGTACGACTTTAATTTGTCTCCCAACTTGATTTCCACTAAAGTCTTGAATTCCTTGAACTTTTCAAGCGTTTCAGACTTGTGCTTCAACAGATACACCAAGCCGTAGCGAGAGTGATCATCTGTGAAAGTCACAAAGTAGTGGAAATTACCTCGGGCCGCTACACTAAACGGTCCACAAACGTCTGTATGGATCAAATCCAAAAGATTATTGGCTCTTTGAAAAAGTCCCTGTGAATGGAGACTTAGTCATTTTGCTGAGGATACAAGATTTGCACATGGATAGGAATCTGATTCCATCGACTTAATAATGTCGTGCTTCTCCAACTCTTGAATCTGTCGAACTCGGCATGACCGAGTCTAAGATGCCACAAATACTTTTTGTTAACTCTAAGTTACATTTGTCGGTAACTACATTCGTATGTCCTGGACGTTAACATAATATAAACCATTTATTAATGTTGCAATTTCGACGCATTTATTCCATAATAAATCTCACAAATATTATTATGAACGTAAATTCATAACCATTCTTGCTCAAAGCATGAATAGAAATAATATTTCAGCCCCTTAAGTAATAAAGTACAACGGATAAAATAATACATGTCCATAACTTAATACAAGAGTCTTCGATCCAATATAAACTAGCAGGTACAATGTGTCCGCTGCCAACGTTGATCAAGACTTCTCGTTCTGCCAGCTTCCTACTTCGTTCCAGACCCTGGTTCAAACACAAATGTGAGCACTGGCTCCCGAGTCAAGAATCCACGAAGTGGAAAATACAGTAAATGAACAAGTTCCAAAACTTTACCTGATGCCCAGAAGCTCGAAGCTTGGGCAGCCCTTTTTCTAATGGCTCAGCTCTTGGCAGTGAAGGCACCTATCAGTCGCCTTGGGAACTTTCGGCACGTTCATTTTTGCCTTGCCCTTTTCTTAATTCCTCATTTGGACTTATTAGGCTTGGGCTTAGGCTTGTTCGACTTAGATCTCTTAGACCTTGTAGTCGCAAACAAGTGCAACCTCTTTTCCCTTTCCTTTCTTTAGCGCACGCTGAGTCTGAACCAGCGTGTTCATGAGTTCAGGAAGCGAAAATCGCCTATTACTCAGATTATAGGTTATAATAAACTGAGCAATGAAGTGAGAGTGACTGAAGGATCAGGTCAATCTGAAGCTCGTGTGAATGGGACAACCGAGAGAACCCAGTCCTTGATGTACCGATTGAGCTTACGCGCATGTGCCGTGACATCTGCGCCCTCAAGCATCTTTTATGGAAGAGGTTGTCAGCAGCACGGTATCGTGACGATCTCGACGCTCGCCATACAACCCTTCAGATGAATCAATATCTCTCGCTTTGCATATTCTCATGCTGACGCTGCAGATCATTATTCATCCCAGCTAACATATAAACCTTGACACGGGCACTATCAGCATCCATTTGGCATAATATCCACTGTCAGCATCACTCGCATCCTCTTGGGGTGAGAGTGGTATGGGTCCCTCAAGGACATACTCTGGGCATTCCAGAGTGAGGACTATCCTCAAGTTACGGAGCCGGTCCGCAAGGTGTGGACCCTCCAAATGATTTTGCGTTATCAGTAAATTGAATGGAGATGTCATTTTGTATAAACAAGAAAGAAAACAATCTGCAGAAAATAAAGCATTGAAGGGGTCAACGTATTATTCTACAAGCACAAATAAGGACTTTACAATTTGGCTTGACTCCCACTATTTTTTTCAAAATCTCATTCTCCCGATAGAGATTTCGGAAACTCGGTTGATGTTTCATAGTGGAGTTGATTCCCCGCTCCGCATAAATGAGCCTCAACCTAACAGTTGTCGGGCCCATTACCGAACCGCGCCCTGCCTCACACGAACCCATAGATGACCCGTGTCCCACACGAGTCCATCTCATGAGTGTTTCAACAACTTTGTCTCCGGGTCAGGAACCCTACCCTAATAGGGAATAATTGGGCAATAACCGTCTAAGTGTGACCTATCAACGTCTGGCTCAATCCTAACATTTACAAATTCCCCCGTAGGATAACTCTTTTAAGGCGTGAATATGTTTCGGTGAGCGGTCTTAGGCAGTCACCCGAAATATCCACGTCGAGAGTGAAAATGTTTGTGCCGATAAATCGGAACAAACCGCACATATACCCAAGTCGCTTCATAATGAGCTTGACTTTATTGTCTTAACGCACCCGGACAACTACGACAGAGCGAGATGATTGGCGCCGATAACTCGGAACAAACCGCACACGACACTCAAGCCGCAACGATTTCGAGCTTGATAGAAGACAGGAACTCTGTCCCTTTACCCACTTAGTATTTAGTCCAACCGGGAGAATACGTCTCCCCACATAAGCACTTAAACACACACGTAACGTTAAACAAACATGCAGTATTCTCGGTAAACCTAGTGTGCCTGTAAGACCATCTGCGTTGATTATTTCTACTCTACTACATTTATTTCATAAAATTACATCTCTTCTCTTGGCTTCACACTATGTTCTCGAACGACCTCCAAGTCTTTGAACGGCCTTCTCGTGGACCGTGTCGTACTGTACGGCCATCGTACTTAAAATTAATTTTTCTAAAAATAATTAAAGTACAAAACGGGGGGATCAGCTGTCGCAAACAACCCGTATATTAACGAATAAAATAAACGAGGGGAACCTTGTCACCCTTAAACATATCACCCAGAAATAGAGCCTAAGTCCACACCGGTGTCTTAATATGTGTCATAGATACATGCATACAACATAAACACGTTCACGACAACAAAACGCTCAAAGAAACCGAACGAAATTTGGGGAAGTCCTAGACTTACGGGCCCAATGTCAAGTTACAATCCGTGATGAGACCCACTAGAGCTTCTCTCTCCACGTTACTATGCTAAGTCGGATCGCTCGCAACTAGGTACAAACTCAGGCTATGACGCTCGAGCGACTTAGTAACTTGCACAAACGAGTTCGTACGGACTCGTTTATGTCGTTTGTTAGAACCGAGCCTGGCTCCGATACACTGTTGGGAAACCCCGGGTGACCCGAGGCCTTGCCCCGGACGCAGCGGAATTTAAAAATTTTTCCGGGTTCCCCATACGGATTCCCCAAGATACTCGGTTAAATAAAGAAAAATGCATGTAGACACATATAAGTATAAGGATCTTACCCCTGCGCAAAGATCCTTAGATCCCGTAGCTCACGAACTGTGCCGAAGAGAATCACGCCGACCTCGTGACGTGCCATAGACTTCACCTCCCCAAGGATGGCTAGAGGAAGTGAAAGAATGGTTGTATAGAGATGTGTATGTGTGTGTGATTTGTTATAAAACCACTCACACTTAGGGTTTTCTCAAGAACAACCCCAAATGCTCTTTCTTCTCTCTATAAACTCAAAGCTTAGTGTGAGAAAGATTAGAAACTTGTTATGGAGGAAAATCACAAGTCTCATTATTATAAAACCAAGTTTTAAATAATAAAATAGACTTTAGATTTGTTTAAATAGATCATGTCCTACATGACTCATTTTTGTTGATTCTTTGTTATTTTATCATCTAATGACTAGATATTGCCCACAAATCATAACAAAAGAAGAAGATCCGAAAATTGGGTTAGGTTTGGATCAAATTTGACCAAAAAACTGTCGGTTCACGGCCTCTTGCAAGATCCTCACGGCCGTGACAAGTTATAGCAAGCTTTGGCCACTTGTCACGGACTGAATCACGACCGTGACCATTGCCTGGAGGCCTTCACGGCCTCAGCAAGAAGTGTTGACACTGTCAGGCATCCTAAACTCGCCCACTGCCCTGAGTCACGGCCACGTGCAAGACCAGTGACGGTCGTGATTTATTTTTACAGCATTGCGACAGTTCGTATTTCTCTCGGATCAAGGGGTAAAAAATGTCTGATTGCCCTGAAATTTTAACCATAGATAAAAGATTCACCAGTCTTAGTTCTGACCAAAGGGATTCTAATCCGAGGTCTGGATTGTGAGATATGAAATTTTTGAAGCTGCTGCAACTTTGCAGCGGGCTTGACGATCGTGTCGAGCATTGCTCGTAGTTGTGAACCCTATTTAAGCTCCGTCTTCATTTTGGAAATCTACGTCCATGTAAATACAGTTTC
The DNA here is from genome assembly GCA_027422505.1 of Craterostigma plantagineum. NCBI lineage: Eukaryota > Viridiplantae > Streptophyta > Magnoliopsida > Lamiales > Linderniaceae > Craterostigma > Craterostigma plantagineum. The sequence continues at coordinate 12,587 of JAPQWV010004808.1, forward strand.
TAAAACTTGTATTCATCGTTTTTATTAATGTCTCTAAGACCGTTAATTCATTTACATCTCATATTAGTTAGGCACTATCACATTGATCATTTTTAAGCCGATTCTCTTGGTTTGTCTCAAACCGGCAAGGGAGGAATCCAAGAATTTGGTAAGCGCCTAGCCAATCTCACGGTACTGAATAGATCCCGTGTTGAGTACGATCTTCGATCTACGAACTGACTATAGATTATCGTCGTGCGTATAGACCCTTCACGAATGTCCCGATCGAGTGAGAGTCATGGATACGTCAAACTCACTAAGACTCGACAGTAAGACTAGTTCGTGACTAGCGAAATTACTAGACTACTCTCCACGTCCCATGTGAGTCAGTTTATAGCTTCGGCCGAAGGCTTTGTAATTTCTCGTCCCCGAATATGCATAGGACATATATCTCGGTTACTAACGAAACAGTGAATCCCTCACGACTGTCTAAGCTCGGCAGCTACCTATCGTTATCAAGACCGCATGTCGCGCCGACCCATGTTCGTCCCCGAACAAGGTGAGCCTAGAAAATACTACGACAAGTCAAGACCCCGAAGTTAGCTCCGTCAAAGAGCCTTCGGTCTAAGGTCCACGCGCACTACTATAGTCAATCGATCGATCATTGACGCTACCCAGAGTAACAATAAGGCCATGTGATCATCGATTGCGAGTCGTGTCCAAGTACATGTTAATCCCCTGATTCAACTTATACCAATGTTACGACCTCCCGCTTCCCAAGCGAGTGGCTGGCACAACCATATTATAGTCGTCAACGAACAAGTCATGATCGACACTCAGTCACCCTACTGGGTCTAAGACTCATGGACTAATTTATATTAGAGGATAGTAGCTCACCGGTGCCCCTTTCTCATCCCATGAGAATCGGTGACTAAGCTCACGATATATGGGATTATTTATTTACCGTCCCACGGATGCCTAGTGAGACTTGACAGTTAAATTAAATAATATGCCTCTTAAAGAATAAATAATAAAATATAAATTCCATTAATACGTAAGAATTTATTATTCAAATACATAGCGAATAATACATCGATTATTAAATACATGCCCTATTCATTACATCCTCGAATTGCATTCCGAGGGCATATCCCCAACAGAAGGAAGCAGGGAACTGAGCACGACATCAGAAGTATGCCGTCTTCTCTGCTTGTGAGCCCACAGCTCATTCTTATCATCAAGATTAGGATCGTAAATCCAGGCTTCACATAGTAGTCTATCTCATCGTCATCAGAAACTGTTCCTTGCATTAACAAATACATAAATTACACTCAGCACACTATCACAAGAGTTCCGAAAAGCAAAATTAAAGAGGGAAAACCCAAAAATAAGATGGAATATTACAGGGTGACATCTCTTGAACACCTTAAGGGATTCGAGTGGCAGCAAGAGAGCCAGGCTCGCATAAACCCTTCGCCGCTAACAATGGGTAGGGCTGAATCTGCGTCTAATATCTTCACCCTATCGCTCCCTTTAATTTTTCTTACATCTACGTTGCTCGTAGGGATTGGTTGCTTGTAAGCATTGGAAAGTTCCTCTCTCTCAATTCGTGGGCCAGTCTCATCTCTGTTCTTTCGGCGTTTGGCATCCATATGACGCAGTGCAGATGTAACGTCTTCAAAAGCTCTACCAGTGTTGTGTAGAGTATGGTGTGCCTATCGAGCAGATAGGTGTCCCACATCGCAGTCTGAATCGAAAGCGATCGCCCTTAGCCGCATAGATCGGAACGACGACGAACCTCAGCAACTGAATATCGCCATAGACCATTTAACGATGCGAAAAAGAAAATAAGAGTGTAGAGATGAACGGACATTATTTTGCCTGTTTAGTTTTCTTATTAATTAATGTTGGAAAATTCGCCGCCTTAGATTCCTAACTCGATGATCTTTTGATGGGTTGTAGTTTGAAGATAGAAAAATTCATTCTTGACGACGAAAAGAAAATAGCGCTAAACACGAAAAACAGAGTAGGGTTTACATGGTTCGACTCGATAGTTCGAGCCTACGTCCACGACAGAATATTGGCTCTTTATTCGAACTACGAATTGGAATTTCAAGCTCTCGACTTTCTCTCCAACTCACTAGTTTTCACTCATCTCTAATTCTCCTTGTTTACAAGCTACGAACCCTCAAATATTCCTACTTCAACACTCTAAGCTGTATTTATAGAGTGTGTTACTAGCTTCCTCTTGTAACGGGTAGAACCTTCTAGAGCTCAAATTCTTGATTGATCTCAACCATATGATGTGTTTATGTGTTTCCAAGGTTAGATCCCGGTCATTGATTCGTTGATCCGCGTGGTTGGACGGATTAAATCCTAACCGATCAAAGATAACCGTTTTTAGCAATCTCAGTGACTAGTCACGGCCACATGAGACACCTTCACGGCCGTGAAGGTGTCGAGCAGCTTCATTCTCAGCCACTGCTGAGAGTCACGGCCAGCTACATGTATGGTCACGGCGTGACTAATAGCTGCGAGCGATTTCGCTAACGCCTTCGCCTCGTTTTATTTTCCGACCACGTACCTCCGATTTTTGGATCACAAAACCTCAACAATTAAAAAGGACTATCCAGTTGCCTATGATAAACGTCAGATGAATAAAACGAAGGTATATATATAGAATTGCATTTGTAATTCCACTCACATAGAGGACTAAAATGGTCATTATTTTTTACTACTTCTATAATGCCATAAAAACCCTCAATAGTTGACGACGTGGCACATATCAGTAGTCTATAAGGGGATGACAATTCGTTAATAAATCCTAATATAAGCCTACATTGGTATCCCATATCGAACTTTTATATATATATGATGATTATACAAGCTTTTACTAGTTCATACCAACAAAAGATATTATTATAATTTTCTACTAATAAAACTTAATATTATGTCAATTATTATCATTATTATAACAACAAAAAGCGAATATTATAGAACAAGATATGTACATATTTTGTTCATATAATAATAACAATTGGTATGATATTCAGATTTATTGGTATATGATAACAGTTGGTCTAATATTCAGTTTTGTTGAAATTATATCACATTATTTGTTGGTAAGATAGTGATAACAGTTGGTATAATACTTTCCAAACTTGGTACAATAATGAGAAGTGTTGGTATAATAATATACTTGTTGGTATAATAATGCTGACTGTTGGTATAATTTTCTTTCCTTTACTTGATAGAATATGGGAACGGTTGGTAAAAATGTTATTTTCGTCTTTGTAACGCTTTTTCTATATTTGGGTATTAAACATACTAGAAATCGGTACTGAACATGAAGAAATATTCGAGGGGTATTAAACGAAATTTCAAACTTGAAAGGGAACCGAAAGGGAACTTGTCCTTTTTTTTCTGCAAACAAAAGAAATAAACAGGTCTTTAGGTAGGATTTCCCTCTGTTGTGAAGGGTCACATAAATTATGTCCATCGATTTATGTCGACGCCTCAATCATCAATTGACAGTAAATCAATCAGACAATTTTATTCCTACATACGGCGATGCAGGAGATAAAAAACACACTCTTCATTCTCAACAAGAAAACAACATTATCTGACCAAGGCTTGATATATGTAATAATAGTTCTTCAAGCATCGAGATCTACAAACGATACAGAATGCCAAGTATCAAAAGTTGAAATAAAAAGAAGGGATCTTTACACGTAAATACCCCTCCGTAAAAAAACTTGTAATTTAGTACCCTATCATCATTTTTTTATAACAGAATAAATTTTTTGCCGATAGGTAGCCGATCCGTCGCAGGCACGCCATACAACACATTTGGGTACCCTATATCAACGTAATGTGGTACGTAATACGTTTAGAAAATGGTACGTCGTATTAGCACATTTAGGTACGCCCCTATTACACATTAGGTACGCCGTACAAACACATTAGGTATCCTATATCAACGTGTTACGGTACGCAAGACACACATAGAAAGGTACAGCATGACTGAAGAGATTGGTACAAATTAAATTGAGTACCTATCTGTAAAAAATTCTGACATAGGTACTATGTAAGTTTTTATTCAAATAGTTATTTATGTGTAATAAAAAGAAAGCGTAATGCGGATGTCGTCTTTCCATTAAAAAGCAAAAGAAGGCTGAAAATGATTGTGGTTAATATGTATACTTTTAATCGATTACAATTTATCTACATTGGTCCAATCCAAACGAAAGACATGCATGGCATAGCATAGCATAGCATACGACAGTGTGAGCTGACTGAGAAGTTAGCGGACATGATTCCACCTAATCAATCAAAATAATAACTACTAAACCCTGACTGCATAACATTGAGGAGCCATCTCAACCAACCACATGTAATCGATTCTCGAAACATTCCTTACGTAATTATGATTCGTTCGGACAAGCTCGTCGTAGATTATACACTCTGGTTTCATCCTAAACAGTACCGACGAAGGATGGATTTGTACCGTGAGCCCACTCGACAGACCCCTGCGTTATATGTATTAGTTCATTCTAAATCTTCACGGATCAAAAACCATTTCTTAATAAGGGAAAAAAAATTAGATACCTGTAGGTACCATCTGTCTGCTTCAGAGCAGCATTGAGGAAAAAGGAAGCGGCCAAGCATTTTCGGAGGGGAAGCATATCATCTCCACATGAACTAACACTCAGACCCATTTGTTCACATTTTTCTGTATTTGGCTACAATGACACCATATCAATTATTACCAAGGATAATGTGAGATGACCAAGAGAAGTTTAGTTTTCCATCGAGAAATGTTCCGAGACATTCATGAGTGTTTTAGTATGTAATGGAAGTGCAGAATTAACAAACACCTGTGGATATCACGAGCGTGCTTTAAAGAACGGCCATTCACAAAGTTATCCTTGCACCATTTTCGCAGATTCTTTCAGCCTTCTCTTCACTGCTTACAAGCTTGCTCTTCTCCAACAAGTCACAGGACATGCGATATACATTCAACAACGACATATGATCTCCGTCGGGACTTGAGAATCTTTTTAATGCGATTCTTGACTGCACAGTGTAGTTACTAATCATTGACAATGATCAAAGCTACGTTTAAAATGTGAAAGATATCTGAGCAATTCGACAGAAGTAGTTTCATAGGAAAATCAAATGATATTTGACCAGCCAATCTATTTAACGTTCACACACAAACAGAATGCAGAAACTCGCCATACCTCTTCCAACTTCTCGCGGGGTGCATAAAATATTGATTCGACTGAGAGCATTGAGATGACTATTAACATATCCTCGAGACAATTTAGCTCATTTGCAACAATGAGAGCCTTGGCATAGATAGGATCCAGGGGAAGTTTGGCCATCTGATGACCCACTGGATCTGATAATTTACCCGTGTCTGTAAGTGCACCCAACAAAAATAATAACTCCATCGACTTGATTATGGCCACCCTGTGATTAAAAGATATGGTAAATTTGCAAGATTCCTTACAACGTAAAGCAAATACAAAATGAATAGACGTGCACACTGCAGTGCAGCAATTTTATTGATGTCCAGCATTTGCAGATAAATATGTAGCCACTAGATACATGCGTGTGAACGCGTGCATGTGTGTGCACTTGGGTATTTCGCATTGAAAACTTTAGGAAGAAAAACGTAGCAAATACAGGACAATCTCATGGGAAACTATGATCTTGCACGATTTTTCCAAGAAAATTTCACATAGTGGTACTTAATACCCTCCACCAAAGAGCTGGTATCAATAATCACTTGTCAAAGTTACCTGTCTGGTTCCTCAATGAAGTTAAAACCAACAATATCGTCAACCCCTAGAGCTTTCAGCTGTAGTATAACATTTGAGAGGTTGCATCTTTTGATTTCTGGTGTAGTGGAATCTTTGAGCTTGTAAAATCATTTTCCGGATACAAACGATAGCATTTTCCAGGTCCCTCACGGCCAGCACGACCACTGCAGTCAAATTTAGAAGGAAAAAAAAAATTTTGCAGTAAGCGGAAGTTCTCAAAGACTAAATGTGTTTGTTTTGCCTAAAAATCAGTAATCAAAACTTTTTAAAAGCATTTCAATTGCTACCTCCTTTGGAGTGCTTGTGCTTTTGAGGTTTTAACAACAATCAATGGCTCAATCCCTGAAGAAGCATCGTATGTGCGTACTTTAACCATTCCTGGATCAATAACATACCTGATTCCAGGTATTGTCACCGACGTCTCAGCAAATTTGTCGCTAATATAACCTATACGGTCAAAAAAGTCCACATAAACCATACTTATATGCAAATATTAAAGAACAAGTATGATTTAGAAATAGATATTTTATTGCTGATGTAGCACGGATAATCTTTCTCCAAATACAGACCAGGCAGCTTCAGGAAGGAAAAGTGAATAAAATACGGACTGCTCAATCTTTCATGTGTGCTAGTGAATCATTTATACGATTATTTCAAAACAAGAAAGTTGTTAAATTATTGTTCAAGAAATAACTAAAACATCACAAAACTCCGTTTTTCAAGCACGAGATGTATCATATCTGAAGAGCAAAGATAAAAAAATGAAAATCAACCTTGCGGAACCCAAGTGGTGCCGGCGAGAACGCTTTCATTTGTTTCTCAGATGGAAGCGAGGCAAATATAGGAATGACAAACAGCTTCCGCTTGTTCTCGGGCAAATTTGGAATGCGCTCTCGTGCAAGTCTTTCAATGGATTCAATCTCTTCCTGCCCCGTCAAGAACACTAGTATATCACCAGGTCTTCATCGAGATGTATCTAAATTGAAACGAAAGTATGCTTCGATTAAAGCACTTATATGTCAAAACAAGGAAAAGAGAAACTACAGCGCTACAGGTGAAGCTTACCAGACACCAACATCTAGGACGACACTTCAAATTTTAAAAAGAGCAAAGAAAATGGGCGTAACTTTTGCATTTATCCTTTCAGTTGTATTTAAGGGCTTCAAACGATAACCGAGTCAACATTAGCATGAATGTCTTCCCAAAAATATAAGTTCTGAAGAGGGCACAGCCCTAGTCTAGAAAAGCTATAACATTAACATCATTAGCATGCGCTTTAGATTGAGACAGAAATTGAAGAGCCAGTTCTAAGAGATAGTTTTATAATGACCTGAAAAATTGTAATCAAGGCGGCATCTATGTAATCTGTCTCAGGTTGAAGAGTATAAAGTACATCAACTGGATATTGTCGCCCCTGGACGTGCACAGCTCTAGCACCACCAAAGTAAATTGGAAAATATTTGTGCATCCAGACTAGCAGACATGATATTAACTTCAACGGGGAGAACTTCTTGCCTTTACATAGCTTGAGAGCACCATTGCATTGCAAATTATTCTCTTTTTCCATGAGTAACCATTTCAGCTTTTGTAGAATTACTGAGTGCCATGTCAGTGCTGCCAAGAGATCTTGATTTCTGTATACTCTTCAGAAGTCCAAGCAACAAGTCAGTCTGTACAGTTCTCTCATGGGCCTCATCAACAATAATTACTGAATATTTTGACAGAAAAGGATCCAACAATGCTTCCCTGAAGTATAAATTGCAATTTGCAGGTTGTCTAGGAAGTTCTAATCAAGAACAACTAAAACAATAACATTACAGCAACTTCGACTAAGGGACTTAGTAAAACAGACTCTCTACCTCAACAACAGACCATCCGTCATGTACTTGATTCGCGTAGAGCTTGAAGTCACATCTTCGAATATAATGGCATATCCAACCTTCTGGCCCAATGCGACTCCACATTCCTCAGAAACCCTTTTTGCAACAGTAACAGCAGCAACACGTCTAGGTTGTGAGTTATTCCAATAATCCCTCCGTTACGACAGAACCCTCCATTGAGTAAATACTGAGGTAGCTCTGTCAATATGCAAAAGTTAAAGCTACCATCCATAAATAACAAAAATTCTGCATGAAGAAAAGGAAGGTTCGCCTGGAACAGAATATGAAGTGCAGAGGTTCTAATCAAACACGTCTTTATCAAGAAAACTGCATGGCATACATAGTCTCTATGATGAGTACTGGAGATTACCAGATGAAAGAGCCAATGTCGGGCTAGCGCAAGGAAAGAAAATGAACATCAAAGGTACACAGAAAAGTAACTTAAAGCCCCCGCTTAACGTGTTGTCTTCCCACTGCCAGTTTCACCAACAACAATAAGCACGTCATTCCTGCTCACCTCTTCCAGTAGTCTCTCTTCCACTGCAGAAAGCATAACCATACTCAAGTAAGCGGTTCACAAATACAAGAGCAACTGACAAGACATAATTGCATCCCTTTCAGAAACAAAATACCAAAGGACCAACCAATGCTAACTATGAAGCATAAACCATAGTTATAAAAGGTATAGTCACTCTGCTAATAAGCATCAGCAATAGTTCACTCATCAGAACAATGTGACACGACGATGTAAAAAATCTCACATATTCAATAAACTGGATCTTGATTGTCTCGTCCCTATTGTAGTTCTCCTCCATAAAGAGATTAGGTGGATGAGGTAAAAAACTAAAAGAGACGATTAGCTTACTTAAGAATCATCACATCGGAAGACACCTAATCTAACCTAGTTAATAAAAACAAGAATTACAAAAGAATAAACTCAAAATTCAGAAATTAAAGGTGATATAAACAAGGCATTTGTTACCAGCAGCTATTGGAAGTGATTTTCTGTGCTGCTCAAATCTTTTGCCTCCTAAGGAGCGATTCAAAATCGTTAACTCACGGAAGAAGAAAAACACGTCGTGAAAATGCAAAGAGTCTTGATTACAATCATGTGATAGAGCAAGTACCTGGCAGCAAAATCAGGCCTGTCGCCGTTGAGTGATTGAGTTTCTTCTCCAGATGAGTTGAGCTGTCAGAAGCCATTGAAGCATTGAAAGCATGTCACCGCTTAGTCGAAGGAGACGGTAAAGGGTTTGCCGAACAGGGAAACCGGCGATGGAGAGTATATAGGCAACTCGGCGGGGTAATTTAGAGCGATGCGACGCATCTCTCCTTGGTATTTATGTATGGGATTATGTATGGTACAGAGCTTGCAAGGCCTTGGCGAGGGTTGGTGGACGATTGGGCCGAGTGAGCCCCATCACAAAAACAATAAATATACAAACTATAATATATTAGTACATTAAGAACATGATAAATTAGTACTCGATTATTTACTAAACTTCTAAGATATATATTTTTTTATCGATCTCGAATCCGAAATTAAACACGTTAATTAATAATTCGCTAAAACAGGTAACACATTTTTTATAACTTATATAGGACTCCTCTAAAACATAAATTAATAAATCCTATTAGTATGCCAATTTCACAAAAACATTAGCAAGCAAATTAAAAAAAAAAAAACATTCATTATCCTATTAGTATGCCAGTCTACAGTTCGGTCCCACCAAACAATGTTTCTCCAAGAGTGTAATTAATGGGTGTCATCGTAACTAATAGAGAAGAAAATAAAGCGCATAAATAAACAGACAGTTAGGATTTATAGTGTTTAATCAGACTAAATTAGGACTTTTAAATTTTTTGGTCTGACTCCCACTATTTTTCTCGAAACCCTTTCTCCCACTAGACATTTCGGAAGCCTTATTGAGTGGTTTCATAGTGGCGTTGAGTTCCCCGCGCTACTACAAACTAACTCAACTTAACAGCTTATCTTAGCCAGGGTCCCTCAGCCGTAACTCGGATCATATTGGGAATGACTGTCCAAGTGCAACCTATCAACGTCCTGCTCACCTTCCACTTTTCCGTGAACTTCATCCCCCGTAGGATAACTCTTTATTAGAGGGTGAAGATTGGTCGGTGAGCGGCAATTCATAATTGCATCCAAACCCGTTCACGCAAAGGCGAGGATTTTGGCGCCGTAACTCGGTCAACCGCAACCATACCCCTAAGTCGCAACATTTTTTGGACTTGATAGAAGACAGGAGCCTAGCCCCTTTACTCACTTGATATTAACGGTCTAACCTCGGGAGAATCCTCACAGTTTTAACACGTGCACATTATGCACATTATCACGTTCGAAACCAACATGCACATAATGGACTTTAAGTAGACCTAGTTTCAACCTATTAGAGTAAATGTGAAAGATCGGGGATATTTCTAGTTCTATCCTAATTGTACAAAACAATAAGACTCTACGTCTTCGGGCTTTGCTCGAACGGACGCCTCGGCTACCAGCTCGTTCGTTCGGGTTCCTCTCGATCGACACTCGATACGGCCGTCATAACATACCTACAATAGCCTATGACGGGGAATCTATCCCTAAAAAACTGTCCGTCTTATCTAAAAAAAAAACTGTAAAGTACAACCCAGGGGGATCTTGTCACCCTTAACATATCACCCGGCAAAAACCAGAACCTAATCCCCAATCAATCACCACGTTTATTCAAATAACATGCATCACGACAAATTAACACATTTCCGAGCTGAAATCGAATTTGGCTTTTAAATGGTTCGGGCCTAGCCCAATGTATATCGGTCGTAGGATGGGCTAGCCCCAACCCGCGTGCGCTCTTGAGCCTAGCACAGCTCTCACACACGCGCACGGTCATACTACTTTCCGCGCATCCACGCGCGGCTTTCCCGAGTGCTGCGTGCACCCATGTGTGTAGCCCGTGCCTCTTGTGCCGCATGCCCCGCGTGCGGTCAGCCTTATGCGCCGTTGGTACGCCCGTGGCCAGCCCGTCTTGAGTCGTGCACCCCGCCCGCCTTGCGCGCCGGCCGCCCTGAGTCGCGATTCGCATGCGACTCGACGCAGCTGTGTGCGCCATGCACACGGCTAAGGCTTACGGGTTTTTCGTGGCCTTTTGTCATAGTCCCGTGACTTAACTTTAACCGAGCCTATGTCTCTGATACCACATGTTTGAGAGTTGAGAATCCCAGATGGTCCCTCGACCCACGTTCCTTGAGCGGCGAAAATTTTAAAATTTTACGGGGTTTCCCGCCTATAAAGATCGCTCGGCTACAAACACGAGAACGTATTGACATAACGAGATAAAGGATCAGCCATGATACCTTGTTGAAATCTCTTAACGATGGCTAGCTTCGAATCCTTCGAATCCCCTAGGCGTAGTGCCCCTCTCCTACGCCAAAAAGCACACGAACGGGAAGCCTTCTTTGTGCAAGATCATCAGGCCGGAACCTTACTAACGTCGCAGATGTTCTGCATGTGCAGCTAGGCCAAGAACGAACTGCTTGCTGCCCCCAAAGAGAGAGAGAGAGTAAGAGAGAGAAAGTGGTGAGAGGAGAAAACTCTTAGTTTTTTTTTCTTCTTGGCTTGTATTTCGAAAATTTTAGCTTCAACTCACATTTAGGATTCGAAATCGTCAAAATCCTTCTTTATAACCTCTTAGGATTAGCCAAAAATAGGTTAAGGTGGGTGGAGAAAAATCCTCAAACCTTCCATTTTACACAAGTCTTCGTTTTACCAAGTAATGAATTCAAAAATTTAAACTCTATATTTAATTAATTAAATATCCAATACCTTAATTAAATTAAAATATCATATTTAGTATATTTTAAATATATTATATCCAATATAAATATATTTAATAATTTTCGAAATTTTATCTAAGATAAAATTTCGAAACTTATATATATATCCGATATAATTATTTAATTCCAAATAAACAATACTATTCTCTAAGAAAATAATAAAGATCTAAATCTAATTTAAATCATATACTAAATATTCAATATCAAATATTTTATTTCAAAAATATATCGTGAGGTAAAAAGAACCATTTTACCCCTCACTAGTCAAACTTAGTATTTTCGGTTCCGATCAAGGTTTTGGCCAAGCCCCAAACCCTAATGTCACAATCTAGGACCAAGCATTGTCTCTCTCTGATGACGACGTTGTATCGGTTTGCCCTTTTAACGCCCGACTCTTGGTTCGTCTCAAACCGGCCCAGGAGGTATCTAGGAGTTCGGTATTCACCTAGCCAGCCCCAATGGTACCGAACAGATTCCAAGTTGAGTACGAATTTGATATAATCATAATCCATGAATCGACTGTGATAGATTTTCATCATACGAATAAAACCCCTTTACGTTTGTCCCGGTCGAGTGAAAGTCACGTAGTCAAACTTACAGAACTCGACTCTATGTCGTTTATGTCGGTGAAAGTTCTGAAACTGCACTCCACGACTATCGTGAGTCAGTTATATGCTCTGGACAGAGACTTGGATAACTTCCCGCACATTAAACTTGCCGTAGGACGTTAACCTCGAATTTAATCGAGACCGTAAATCCCGCTCCGCGGTTCAACCGGCAATCACATCAAAAAGTAAAGACCGCATTTCGCCGCTGACCCATGCCACCGGCTAGACGGGCCTAGCAAACTAGTGACAAGTCAAGACCTCAAGATCAACCCCAAGTTAACCCTTTCGGTCTAAGGTTCACGCATACTACTACAATCAATCGATCGATCAGGACAATCCAAGCGTGTGATCGTTCGATTACGAGTCAGTGTCCAAATACAGATAATCCCCTGATTCATCTGTATCATTGTCATGGGCTTCCCACTTCCCAAGTGAACGGTTGGCACAACCATATTGGACCCATCGACAAACAAGTCGTATGTGCAATATCCAGCTTACTCGTGCCCCTCTCTGTCCCCACAGAATCAGTAACTGAACTGTCAATATTTGGGTTTTATTAATTTGTCTTATCCACCCAAATTGCAAGGTGAAATCTTTAGACTAATTAATAATTTGCCTTTTTAGTTTACTCATCCAATAATTAATTAATGATAAAGTCATTCCATTAATGAAGTAATCAAATTACATCACTAAACACTACAAAGCTAGCAAATTGCCCTCGTACTCCCAGTCCTCGTACGGCATCTAGGCATATACCCAACACAAATAAGAATAACACTATTGGTGTCATTCTCTCTAATTAATTTAGTACAAGTATATTAATCACATTTGAATGCGTGTGCCTCAATATTAATAAGCGTATAATTTTCCTATTTAAATATGATATTACAATTAAATTTTAGAAGGAATATTTTGAAATATGTAAAATAAAAAGTAATTTTTAAGGATATAATTGAAATTAATCAAAATTAAATGAAATAGACAATAAAATTGACATACTAAATTGGGAGAGTTGTTACTCTACGAAAATCGGTACGTATGTTACTCTACGAAAATCAGTACGTATATCAGTTTACCGGTTTGAAAGTGTAGGTACCTAATTGACAATATATCGCTTGTAAATCTTGTTTATTACAAAAATTAAACATATTTCATACATATAAACTTTCCGTGTGAAACGAAATGAACCCATTCAACACAATATATTGTACCCTAAAACAACGGGATAAAGAAGAGAAAAAAATGTTGGTTTGCTTGCCCAATAACAAATAATTGATCAATGAGCAAATTGAACTATTATTTAATTTCTCGTAGCGAACAACTAATAATCGTAGCGAACAACTAATAATCTACTCTCCTCAATCTCACATTAATTTCGCGTTT
>JAPQWV010004809.1:0-26090 GCA_027422505.1 Craterostigma plantagineum
GGAAAATTGTGATATAACATCACAATTAACGTCAATAATTCATATGTATTTATAATTGAATATAAGAAAGGCAGTATAGAGAAGGAAGAGTTGTGCCTCCAGCATTTAAGTTTCCATTAAAAATAGGCAAGGTTTGTTAGTTAGGTAGTTGTGAGTAGATGGAGCAGAAATTAATTAGGCAGCCTATCTTCGTATTCGATGTTAGATATAAAGCTATTAATTAGGTGATCCCATGTAAGTATATAAACTGTCTTACCCTTACCTTAGTTCGAGGCGTATTACATGAATATATTTCATAGGAGTTACCCAAGTACATGCTTGAGATTGGACTGTTCCATAAAAGAACTCTTCGATGTAATAATGCTAGAGAAAATTAACAAACTTGCGAAGTTCATTCCCTTTTTTCGTGTACAGGGAAATAATATATATGTTATATATATAAATATAATCCAATCACTTCAAGGGAACAACAGGTAAATTTTATACGATCATGCCCTTTGAAAAGAAGGTAATAATATTAAAATGAAAAAAATATATAATCATTGCCGTGATGATATATATATCTTTTAGCTCCTCGCCGTGCCGCGACATCTTTTGTGTAGTGTAATAAATAATATTCAATCAAACGCTTCCGAAGCAGCACAGCCACTTATTCTGCCCCTTTCCAATTAAACACACAAGCATGAAAAAAAGACAGTTCAATATACATATGATGTACATGATATATTATAATATTTATGTGTAGTCTTGAAAATGTTGGGAAGAAAATGAATGAGAAAAAAACCTTTCTTTGATAAGGATAAGGTTGTTGTGGATGCTTGTTAGATTCTTCCAGCCTTATTTGTTGTTGGTGAGATGATGATGACGTGGCGCCAGTGTTCTTTTTTTCATCTCTTGCCTTTGCAAATATCACTGTGAAGCCATCGGCCGACGATGGATTATTCACGTCCCACTCTCCGAATTTCGGCAATGGCCGCCCACACCCTTATTTCGTGCTGCTATGTATATATATGATCAACCAAAAAAAATTATTTTTTCCTTTTAACTATTTTCATTCTTCTAACATTGCATTGTTAGAGGTGAGAATTGAGATTGCGGTAATATATTCTCAAGGGTTGAAAATAAGGATCAATCATATATACACACAATAAAATATGGTCTCATTTGCCTTTTCATCATTGTTCAACAACACCAATATGGACGATGAGAGTGAGTCTCTTCTTAATATACATGGTATCAGAAAAAGGTTATATATAGTGGTGATGATCAAGATTCTTCTTAACATGAAATTGGAGATCAACGATTGAAGTTTAAGGGATCACGGAATAAATATATTGAAAAGAAACAATTATGATCGAACAAGGAGATCTAAAGATGAAAAGGTATGAATTTGCAGGGAGAAATAATCTATCTTCCAACAATCGAACGTCATCATAACGTACGCATAGGATCAATGTAAAGGGCGAACGAAGACAATAATAGAATCTATATTCGATTGAATTGAAAGGAGAACTTACAGACGTCATTGTAGAATGTATGATGATCGGCCGCAGACGTTTTTTCTAGACCATAAAGTTATAACCAATGTTATGTAGTAGGAAGAGGAGATAGATGAAAAAGAAAAATAAAATAAAATTCACAGTCGAATAAAAATAAACTATCTTTGGGAGGGGAGGGAGACAAAGAGCCCACAATAGGATGATGATGTCAAGTCATATATATAATGGGAGGGAGAGAGAGAGAGAGAGAGAGAGAGCGAGAGAGAGAGAGAGAGAGAGAGAGAGAGAGAGAGAGAGAGAGAGAGAGAGAGCTGCATGATAATCAATTATCGATTGGCTTTGCATGATGTAATTAATACATTATCCAAGAAGAACAATATAATTTAGGACACTCTTCCTCATCATTACAAGAACCACCAAGTTAAAAACAACAAGCCCAACCAAAGTACATAAAGCCCATTCTGACCGCTGCTGAAAACTGAAGTAAAACAAATTTATCCAAATTCAGATAAGATTCATTTCCACTTGAATAGGCTCAAGGACGATTGAACCAGCAAAGCAAGCAACATGCACGCCCCATGAATCGCTCGCGACCATGATAAGACACGATCCAAACATATATATAAAGCACTACCATCGATTCGTTCCTTCTTTATTACCATAATTCACGGCCCGTGTAATTAACTGTTCTTTCAGTTATTGTCCCAACCAGCTTTTATTTCGCGTTTCTTTTCTTGGATTATCCGTCGTCGTCGTATATCTGCAGACGTTAGTTATGGCATCGTCATGGAATTCAGACGCACTTTACATTCTGTTTATTGTGTTTGGGATGGATAGCTTTCACTGCATGGGCCTTTTGTTTTCTACCTCAGATCATCTTAAACTTTAGAGGAAGAGGTCGGTTGGTTATTACATGGTGTTTTCTCAAGTCATAACCATATCTTCTTCATAATATTGTGTTTTTCTCTCTGTGGATATGATAATTTCTTTCAACACCAGTGTGGTGGGGTTGAGCTTCGATTTTGTGCTGCTGAACTTCACCAAGCACTCTTACTATCTCGTATACAACGCTTCAGTGTTCTTCAGTCCCCTTGTTCAGAGGCAATACCGTCGCACCCATGGCGCCAATGAGGTTACTTAATTAATTAATTGATTAATTGTAAGCACTTTGCTGCTGATGATCTAATGATGGATTATTAATATATCTGCTAACCTCTTTTTTTTATTGGTAATAATAAAACTGATATGATTATACTGCATGCAGATGATACCTGTGGCAGCCAATGACGTGGCTTTCTCTGTGCATGCCACGGCTGCACAGATAGTAATGCTGACCCAAATTGCAATATACGATGCAAGCCCTCTTCTTTCTTTTCTCCATGCAATAATTACACACTCAATATACAGCTAGTGATAATATAATCCTCTTCTTCTTCTTCTTCTTCTTCTTATGAAATCGTTTATTGTTATTACAGCGTGGAAACCAAGGATTCTCGAAAGCTGCAATGGTGGTTGTAGGCTTAGCGTGGGCAGGGATGGCAGTTTGTACTGCGTGGGCATATCCAGATAGAGACTGGTTATGGTTGGTTGCATGTTTCAAGTAAGGGTCGTGGTGTCTTTTTGTTTTTTTCTTCTGCTCTTTATTATATAGTCTTGGGATTACTAATTATTATCGTATGATGATTAAACAGCATATGTAGTTATTATCCGATACAGATTTAATTTTCTTAACAGTATTACAATTAATTAATTCCGCTTGTCATTCTTTCATCAGCTCGACTCAAGCTCTCCTCACTGTCCTCAAATATATTCCACAGGTGAGTTGGGGGAATAGTTATTATATGCATCTTCTTCTATTTATTTTCTCACACACACACAACACACATACATACATACGTATATATGTTGATCGAAAGAAAAATGGACGATGATGAGATTATATTCATTAATTAATTGCCTATTAGGCTTATTCGAACTACCGTAGAAGAGTACGGTTGGTTTCAGCATCTTCTACGTTTTGCTCGATGTGATTGGAGCGACGACCAACTTCTTACAAATGGGAGTTCAGTCCGTAGACCAGAGTGAGCGATGATGTTTACACTTATTATATATACTTTCCATCCATATATAAAAATTCTCTAATATTATATGCACATTCTTTTTTTTTTTTTAATGTTCCTCAGAGTCCTTAAGGAACTTCTATGGAACATAGGGAAGACATTGATATCAGTGGTAAGTAATGATAATGAAATATATATTTGCTTATTATAATAGATATAGATATATCAATCTGTCTATATTGATTTAAACGTTTTAATTAATGATCTCTATTTTTTTCCCTTTTGCTTATGGATGATCTTCGAAAAAGGCGACGCTCTTCTTCGACTTCGTCTTTATTATCCAGCATTTCGTGCTTTATCGCAACCATAAGGGCGAAGCTACGACTCGGCCGGTTAGAACTGATCGGTTTATTTTATGAGCTGAAACTGAGATTTGTAATGATAATAATCTTGACTCAGATTTTATTTTGCATCTTATTGTAGGTGCATGATGATCGAAATGGTGACATTGAAGACAGCAGATGACATGATGATTATGTGACAATCATGTTTTTTGTTTTGTTTCATTCTTTTAATTCGCTAATTTATGGAGATTGTGTGTTGTCTATAAGTAGACAATAATGATCATTTTTGTTTGTTTGTTTCATTACAATATATGAAGACTAGGTGTTCTTGTGGATTTCTCAAGTTAAGCTGTTCTACCCTGACTTCTCATTTGCAAATTCAACATGCAATAATTTACTGAAATTTGGAAATTACGAGTGGCCCTAATTAGTACTTTTACGTCACTAGTATATTTAGCGTGTTACGTGCAAATATATCAATTTATTTTGTATTTTTATATTATTTATTAGTAATTTAATAAAATTATTAACAAAGATAAAATTGTAATAAATCAAAATATTAATAGGTAAAAATTGTAAAAACACTATCTATTTTACAAATAAAAAACAGTTTATATTTCTACCAAAAAAAACAAACAGTTTATATCACTCCATGACACTAATTTGCGATTTTATTAGTGATTATGCGGTTTTTGTTTTTTATCTAAAAAAATGCCTTTTTTGCAATGTGATGTGCCCACAGAGAAAGCGTTGTTAACGATATTAAACTCGCTACTGTGAGCTGTTGCTTTTACTTCGCATTGGATGAGATTGGAGAGGAAGTAACAGCAGAGAGGCGAATTGCACGGAGTGGAGTGAACCGGACGTCGTCTTCTGCGGTTCTCCGTTTCAGGTTCTTTATTACGTAGCTTAGCTTAGCTGATCATCTACAGACTTCTCTAGCGAATATTATTATGTAGAAATACTTTATGGAAAAAAAAATGAGGGAAGATTCGTGTCTATACGAAGGAATAGTTTAAAATAGCAGAACCGAGGTAATTGGAAGCTAAGAGTCGAACCAGTGGAACCAATTCCTTGTCAAATCTGAGTTTATGTAGTGATGTTTGCCGATTTCGGAGATTTTGAATTGTAGCTAAATGAACGGATTTCTGAATAAATTGAACTGGGTTTGGTGTTATGCTTATGGCAGGCACTAATAAACGATCATATTGGTAAAATGCACTCTCTTTTTTTGGACTTTTATGATGATATTCCGTTCCCTTAATGGATTGCAAGTGTTATTTGAACCTCTCTTGTTCTTATTCAGGACTCTTCCTTGTAATGAAGGTCTATGGCCTCCAGCATTGGTGCTAGAGTCAAGAATGTGTCTGACAATGGCATCATAGAGGAGCAAGATGGGACCGGTTGGTGGTTGTTGACATAAAGGAGATTAGTGGAAATCCAGACTCTTTGTGTCTTTCGTTGGCGGGAACATTTCATTGCCAAGATGCATCTCTATGCCAAGAAATCTCATCAGCTGATCGTAATGGTATTGATGTAGACAGTGAGAGCACTTACAGCTGCCTATGTGTGCCGTCGGGTTGTAATAATCATGGCTTTGGTGATGGTGAACTCGAGTTCAGTAGCCAAATGGTTCGCCTGATGAGAGCAAGCAATATAATCCTCGTCCGTTTGTGTCCTCAGATAGCAACTGGGAGTGCACTGTGATGACAAGCCCGTGTCTGAGACAACTCATGAAACCCCCTGTATCTGGTTCATATGTCTCTCTGAAACTTACAGACGATGAAGATTATGTAGTCCCGAAACATGGCGTGGAGTTCGAATCAGATGATCACGCATTCAAGTGTTACAATCGATATGCTCTAAGCCAAGGTTTCAGCATTCGCAAGGATTTTGTGAATAGAAGCAAATTACAGGTTTGGTTGCATCAAGGAGGTTTACCTGTCACAGGCAAGGCTATGGTGGATCTTCCAAACATGATGCAACTGTTGGTAAACCTCGAAAAGGAACAAGAACTGGTTGCTCTGCGCATATGACCATTACTCGCCCAACAAGTGGAAAATATCGAGTCATCCACTTTGAAACAAAGCACAACCATGAGTTTGCAACGAAATTGACCGCTCATCTGCTACCATCACAGAAGAGAATATCCTTTGTGGAGGCTGTTGTGGCTGAGTCAACTTGATGCTCCTGCGCCTGATGGGATACCTGAGCTTGGTATGGGTTTTGACTCTGAAGAGCATGCTTACGATTTTTATAATGCGTATGCTGGCAGAGTAGTTTTAGTGTTAGGAAGGATTACGTCAATAGGAGCAAAGTAGACGGCTCTGTGGTATCTAGGAGGTATACCTGTTTCAGAGAAGGTTATCGTCAGAAAGATAAAAGAGGTTTTATAGTTAAGAGACCTCGAAAGGAGACCCGAGTTGGTTGCATGGCACATTGGTTATTTCCCGTCAAGTAGATGGCAGGTACCGTGTTACCCATTTTGAAGCAAGTCACAATCACGAGCTTGTACCTGGAAATAAGTTTATAGTTTGCGGTCACAGAAAACTAACCAAATTTCAGAATCAAATTTATCTGTGGATTTTAGTGACCATCCAAAATCATTTACTGGTATTCGGGTCCAAAGCACCAAGGATCCCATAGATCATGAGATGAAACTTGCCGCTAAACGTATGAGGAGCATAACTCGGGAGGAAGCAGAACATATCCACCAATATCTCCGTAGTAAGAAAATGCAAGGATCCAACTTTCGACTGCAGCATACAACTTGACCATGAAGGAACTGACCAATTTTTTCTGGGCTGATGAGAAGATGATGGTGGATTATGGTGACTTTGGGGATGTGGTTTGCTTTGACACGAGCTGTCATTCGAGCAAAGATTTTCGGCCTTTGGTACTTTTCCTTGGGATAAATAATCATAAGCAAATTCTGGTCTTTGGTGCTGCATTTATATACGATGATACCGTTCAGATCGTTTCAGTGGCTTTTACAAACATTCATCAAAGCCATGTCTGGTAAAACTCCCAAGACAATTCTTTATGGCAGAGATGATGTGATATCTGAAGCAATTAGGTTTGTGTTGCCCCAAACCCGCCCATGGTTTTGCTCATGGCAGATATACCAGACTGCACTTAGGCATTTGTGTCAAGTAATTATCAGCTTGGATTCTTTCGCCATCGATTTACGTGACTGCCTAATCAGTCAAGATGAAGAATATTTTGTTAATTCCTGGAAAATCCTGTGTGACGCTTATGGCCTGTGGGAGAATGTATGGCTGCACAGGATATTTCAGGACCGAGAGATGTGGGCTTTACCTTATGGTAGGCACATATTCATGGCCGATCTTGAACTGCCCTACTCTCAGAGAATTGCATTACTAGCTTGAAGAAATACCTGAAGCCCGATTCACGTGTCACTCAGTTCTTCAAGCACTTTGGGAAGATGGTTATGATTGGCGTTACAAGGAATTGGAAGCTAACTATGATATGAGCCAGCACTTGCCAAGAGTTATGGGCGATGTTATTATGCTGAAACAGGTAAGGCAGCTATACACCTCAGTAAATTTCAAGAGTTTCACCAGGAATATGAAAAGAGTCTAAATAACATAGTTGACCAAACTACCGATACAGAATACAAAGTCAGTACATACGGTGAAGAGCGTGAGTACTCAGTTTCGTGCCACTCAGAGGATAAGTCTGTTTCCTGCAGTTGTATGAAGTTTCAGTTTTCAGGGATTTTGTGTAGCCATGCGCTGAAAGTGCTTGATTACAGAAACATAAAAGTAGTTCCTAGCCAATATGTCTTGAAGCGATGGACCAGATGGACCAGAGAAGCACGGAATTGATATAATTTTGTTCTATTTAGGGAAAATGCAATTCCTTTTATTACAGTGTCATTACTTGATCTCCACAATTTGCATACTCTGAGCTGCTCAATGGTCCATCACTGTAAGTCTGTACATTACCAAAATATCTTTTTTGGAAATTACGCCACATTTATGTCTTTGCATTCTTCATTTCAATCTATGTTTCGATCAAAAAATAAAATTTCTGTGCTTTTCAAAGAAAGTCGACGAAACCATCCTCGTAGACACCAAATGTAAAGATAAAATAGGATGAAGATACATTGTGGTCCTCTTTGGGAAGTGGAGTGACCATTTCTCTGGAGAAGAGGCATGCAAAGATGCATACATGGACATCTCAATTCTAAGTATTGTTCTGCTAACGTAAACGATTTATACAAGTTCATGATGCTCTGATCATAGTAGCTGAATATTTGGAGATTCATTTTCGTGTGCTATCCTCTTGTATAAAGAATTAGCAAGAGACTTGGAAGTTGGTAGAGGCTTGGAAACGACCTTCTTCTTTGATAACGAAAGATTGGGAGCACTGTTCTTGGTTGGTAGAGGAGGAGGTTTCGGCATTGAGCCACTGCCTTTTGTCTTGTTCGAAATACTTCTTCCAGGTAATGGAGGCTGCTGAGATTTATCTTCAACCTGCCAATCACAAAAACTTTTTATGTAAAAAATAGGTGGGATTGTGTCGGAATATTAGGGATTGAGAATGGCTCTGCCCTTTTTCAATTGCCGTTTAGGGTTTCTCTATCTTTGTAAAAGTCGGGTAATGGACGGGCTTTGAAGCAGAAACCAAAACCCAGTTTTTTTATTTCATCTCCTGCTTTATTCTGAAACAGATTGTCCTCATCAATTATATGCACAAGGTTGTGTAATAAAGCTTCTCTGATGTGTATATTTACTACTTTCAACAGATTTTAGCCGAATAAAAAGCTTGATAGAATTGTAGAGTACCTTCAAAGTTTTATGTTCGACTACTCCCTTCTTCACCTCGCTGGCATTGAATTTTTTCTCGAGTTTTCTGAGATCATAAGAAAGATCAGATAAAGGTGCATATATAAAAGAGTGTTCAGACTACTTAGGTTCCCTTGCCTGTTTTCTTTTAGCAGCACGCTCTTCTGTCCTCAGAACGAAAGGAGAGATAATGTGTCGTGATTGTAACTTGTTTCGGCAAGCAGACAAGGACTTGGAGTAACTGAAGAGTACAAGAAATTCGAACCGTTAGAAAAACATCACAGCCAAATCTAGATCAGATAAGCTCTAAAATTTGGGGTTACATTGCAGAAAAGATGTGACGTTTAGGCCCAGTTTTGCCTCCTTGAGCAGACGGATTTACCGGTGTTTGTGACCTGTAAGCCAGATTTTAGTTATAACTATCCTTAAAAACTCGTCAAGAATCATCCGAAAGGTTAAAAGTTGTCACCTTTTAATCTCAGATTGAGCTGTAGCTGCAGCATACTTGGAAGAAATCTTAGATTTCGCCTGGAGTTGGAAAAACAAGACAACATTTCTCAAACATATATAGATGCTGAAGATGGACGCAGACAGACAATTTGATGCAGAAACTACCAAAAGTGGTGTCTTCAATGGCGTGGGATGATCTTTAGTCGGCATCTTGTAAGAACAAGGAAGAGCTTTCTTCGTGGAAGAAGAAACCATTTCCTTATCGAGATCATTAGTAGGAAGGACGTTAATCTGTGAGAGTAAAGATTTCGGGGAGGATCTCTTTCTGTTGCCAGTCAAGTCTGCACTTGACTGCCTTGTAATGGTGGGGCTCTTTCTTCGAACGAGGTGTAACTAATTCAAAGGCGTGGATGGATTTTCCAAGTTTTGCGCTGAATTGACGATCTCAACGATGAGAAACTCGATATCTTCTTGCTTGTTACTGATGGTGGGGCTTCTTCTTTAGCAACGGAATGCTGATGAAGCAACACAGGGAAAACCCATTCAAGAACGGTATTATACTGCTAAGGATAGATCAGATAAACCAGTGAGTAAAGATCAAACCTTTAGCAAAGGCCTTTCCATTTCCCCAGTTTCGCTGCTCTCAGATGCAGAAATCGAATCTATGTTCTCTGTATTATTGATACACAGACTCTTTACTGGGTTCTCTTGTAATGCCTCTTCTGCAACTATCACAACATTTCTCTCATCAGAAACCATCTTTAGGACGCCGTTGGTTTCAGCATCATTAGACTTTGTCACTTCACTGTTAACAACTTCCAAAGGAGGACTCCAATTTGCATTCTGCTGAGCATAAGCATTGACATCAGAGGCTTCTTCTTCTTCTTCTTCTTCTTCTTCTTCTTCTTCTTCTTCTTCTTCTTCTTTCTTCTTCTTCTTCTTCTTCTTCTTCTTCTTGGAAGTTTTGGCAGCATTTTCTTGCTCGAGCAAAGCTGCAGCTGCTTTTTGAGCTGCGATTTTCTTGTAATGAGCCTCAAAGAAGGCTTTCTTCTGAGCCACAGATCCTGGCTGTGCGTATCTCTGAGCCTCTTCGACGTACTTCTTATGGGGCGAAAAGGTGGACCATTTATCCTCCCATGAGAATGAATCAGTCATAAACCTTCCAAATGATATCGATTCACCAAGAACATGCATGGGATTCCCCTGCAACGCATTGTAAATCACTTAAACACGGAAAAAAAGAGCTGAGTTATAAGAACAAAAGCAGCACGAAAGAACTTAACAAGCGAAATGGTGAGTTTATCAGCTTGATGAAGGTGAAGTATGAAGACAAGAACATAGCTTTGCTTTCCTTTCTTTTTATGGGTCACAGTATGATCTTTATTACCTGTTTCGACTCATTGGGCATGACAGAAGCGTGAGAGAAGCCTCGTATCAGACAAGTTGAATCTGCCATGTATTATCTTAACTAAGATTCTGCTGCTGTTCGGTGTAGAAGAAACAATCTCAGAAGTAGAAGGAACAAAGATGCACAGACAAATTTCTATTATTCCTCTCCATATCTGTTTTTACCGTTATTTATGGCCTGTAGTCTCTGTCTTCTCCATTGCTTAAATTTGAAAATTTCGAGTGTGTTAAAAGTAAATTGATAAATAAAGAATAATAGGGCTCTTGACGAAGGAAGTCTACTTTTCCAGGGTTTGGTGGACCCCAGTTATTTCGAATGGATTAACTAAGGAAGTCTACGAGAGAAGCCTCGTATCAGACAGTTGAATCTGCCATGTTTATTATCTTAACTAAAGTTCTGCTGCTGTTCGGTGTAGAAGAAACAATCTCAGAAGTAGAAGGAAACAAAGATGCACAGACAATTATCTATTATTCCTCTCCATATCTGTTTTTACCGTTATTTATGGCCTGTAGTCCTCTGTCTTCTCCATTGCTTAATTTGAAAATTTTCGAGTGTTAAAAGTAAAATTGATAAATAAAGAATAATAGGGCTCTTGACGAAGGAAGTCTACTTTTCCAGGGTTATGGTGGACCCCAGTTATTTCGAATGGATTAATATTTAATCCTTTTGTAACGTTCCAATATTTTGAAGTCTTCACAGCCTTTTTAGGGTAATAAATCATCGTTGAAATATTTAATTTTTGGAAATAGTTATAGGTAATAATGTACTTTTATTACATCGCAAGGAATAAATCTTCCTTACAATTTTAAAATGATGGTCAAAAGACGTTTCCCGTTGTATTCGAGGAAGTGTTGAACTAACTATGAGCTTTGCTTCGTACAATTTGCGGAATAATCGAAAATATAAGAAAAGAAAACGTAGAACAAATAATTCCTGTAGAATAATAGGTGATGTTCTCATAATGGATTATGGAATGAGGAACGATATATAATATACTGTTGCTAGAAACCTAAAAAAATATCAGGAATTCAAGCTCAAATCCATGCTGAGAGAAAGGAGACAAATCCTAATGATATTTGAATCACATCATCGCAAATCCAACTCCTCAATGCTGTAATAGAATGAACGCTAAGGTTTTGCAAAGTGGGCATAACATTAGAGTTCCACCAAAATTTCACGATTACTTTATTTATCAATTTTAATTTTAACACTCGAAAATTTTCACGAGAGAATGCTGAATGTTGAGCCTAGAAGAAACAAATGCTGAAAA
The DNA here is from genome assembly GCA_027422505.1 of Craterostigma plantagineum. Taxonomy (NCBI): domain Eukaryota; kingdom Viridiplantae; phylum Streptophyta; class Magnoliopsida; order Lamiales; family Linderniaceae; genus Craterostigma; species Craterostigma plantagineum. The sequence continues at coordinate 11,843 of JAPQWV010004809.1, forward strand.
AGATCGATACAAACCTCTGAACTTCGACGGAAAATAAATATGCTATTGGAGCCTAGAAGAAACAAATGCGGAAAAAATAAAATCTGCTATTTGGAGCCTAGTAGAAACAAATGCTGAAAACGATCAATACAAACCTCTGAACTTCGATGGAAAATAAAATCTGCTATTGGAGCCTAGAAGAAACAAATGCTGAAAAATAAAATCTGCTATTGGAGCATAGAAGAAACAAATGCTGAAAAAACGATCGATACAAACCTCTGAACTTCGATGGAAAAATAAAATATGCTATTAGAGCCTAGAAGAAACAAATGTGAAAAAATAAATCTGCTATTGGAGCCTAGATTGCCTCATTTTGATAAGTTGCTCCGAAGTTCTGTAGTTGATGTGGCCCAGTTTGTAATGGCAAGGTACAACACGTCTTCGGCCTTCGAGAGTTGGCACACGTCCTTGGATCCAGATTTGTCACCGACTAGATAGCAATTATCGCTAGATCTTTTCCCTGCCATGACACAAACAACTTTCCTGTTAAAAAACTTGACAACATTCCTTGTTGAACCTTGCCTCGAGGTCGTCGTTGCAAAGCTGACTTATGCTAATCAAATTAGCCACAAGCCCCTACGTGTAGAACATTGCTTGTTGAACCTTTCTTGTTCTTCTTTGAGATTTCCCCAGCTCGCTGTTCCGCAAACCAATTGCTGCCTTTAATCTGAAGAATTTGATCGAATATGTCAGCTAGTTTTTACGCATATTATTATTCCTTTGAAGAAAAAGCGTGCGAAAAGGTACAAATCGTGTGGAAGTTATGCATACAGCTTCAAACGAATTATCATCTGAGCAGTAGTCTCATAACTCATTGGCCCTCAAAGCATTGATTAGACTCGATTTTCCCGACACACTTGGGCCGACGATAACTGAAGTCTTGGAGAATGAGTCCTTGATTAGCAACAACGCTGCATAGAACAGGCTCTTAACCCACCCACGGATTCGAGATTCCCAGTATCTTTGTATCTTCATATAACCAAGGCAATAAAAAGGACTGAAAAGATGTGCCACATTTATGATGTAAAGAAAAGAAAACAGATTATCAGCTTTTTACCGATTCATCAACAAGCTCGGCTTAACGCGAGAGTGAATGGAATCCCCAAAGACTCTGCCTCCACCAAAACATTGTCACGACGAATGGATCGATCTTCGGCTGCTCCAGTGAGAAAAGAACAAGGATGTGATCCACATTTGCAACTCGAGATTAGGATACTACACTCTTCCTTTCAAGCACAGCCTTGATCACTCCTCTTCGGTTCACCAATCAACCCTCCCTACCTAGGGTGTTCAAATGTTGTTAACCGCCGAACCGAACCGAAACCGAAGTTTCGGTTTCCATTTCGATAACCAAAAATAATTCGGTTCGGTTTTGGTTTATAACTTCGGTAAACCGAACCGAACCGACCGAAAAAACCGAATTTTTTATTTTTCTATACATATATATTATATATAAAATATATATTCATATATTATTATATGTTATATAATAATATATCCACCATATGTTATAAAAATATGAAAAATATTACTTGTATCAAAATTTTTACAAATATATATAGATAATATATTTTTTTTTATATTTAAATCATATTAATATATTAAATAAGATATGGAAATATTAGGTAAGTTAAAATTTTATACAATTCTATATATGATAGTTATTTTTATAATATAACTGATGTTTATATATTTTTTTAATATTTTTTTATTAAATTCGGTTTTTTTCGGTCGGTTAACCGAACCGAACCGAAAAAAATTCGGTAAAAACCGAAACCGAACCGAAATATTTCGTTTCGGTTTTCGGTTTATAAAATCCTCGAACCTAACTTTCGGTTAACCGAAAATTCGGTTCGGTTCGGTTCGGTTATAATCGAATGAACACCCCTATCCCTACCAAAACTCTATCCCCTACTAAAACTCTGTCTGCCAATTTTTTCAGCGGCCCCTTCACAACACACAGAAGTTCAACATGGGAATCACCAGAAACTACGACCACACGCAATAAATTTGCCTGAAATTACAGATAAAGGTAAATCACATGATGATTAAGCTGAGTTCTTTTGTCCATGATTGATTTGAACCATGCAAGAGCAGGCGCACAACACACGAGCTCCGTTAAATAAACAATTAAACTGCCTCAAGCACAACACTGCAACCTTTTCAATACGATATTAAATTCGATTCTGTCTCCGATTTCATTAGTTTGACCAAGTTACGGTGAAAAACGTACGAATCACGCACTCAAAGTCCGCATTCGACTAAAAAAGGTTTGTCGACTCTCTGACACATCTCTTGATCCACAACCTGAGATGCTACAACGGTCCCGCCGATCGCTTGATTTTCTGAGGGAGGAAGGCTCGTCATCGGATGAAAGTAGAGGCCCAATGGATTGCCTTTTGTAATCCCCGAGTTATCGTGAGGTTCTCCTGATGCTGACTTTGATGACGGCGGACCGTGGCCGATGGAGGCGGGCGAAGGTGGCGGAGGGGAAAATACATAGTTTAGTTCGGGGGATTGAGATCGTAGGAGTCATCTTCGATCGCATGGATTATTTGAAGGATAAAATTACCCTACCCCTTCAAAAATTGTATTATTGCCATTATTATTTCTTATGTCTACGATACGAGACATCTTTTTAGTACATTTTTCTCACCGTCATCTTCATTTTTATAAAATATTCAGATATTGCGGTGAAGAAGCATTGTCTATATTCGATTCGAGGACGTAAATCGTTATTAATAGTAGCACGAGATTTCAAGCATTCTTTACCCGAGTTACCGAGTATTCTTCGCCCACTCAAATGTGTGTGCATACATAAATATATAATATTAAATTTATCTTAGTTTAAAATAGTTAATTGAAATTATAATTAAAATTTAATTATGCATATATAAATTATAAAAAAAAAAGTTACGAGAATTAACTAAATATAGTAATTAACTAAAAATAGTAATTAAAAGATAAGAATGATTTTTAGATTTTATTATTATTAATTAGTTTATTAAATTGACATACCACGAGTCGGTTTATTTTCACCCCTCACGTTAATACAATAGAATAATTACTACACCTGCTACCACGTACGACCAATGCATGAAATATTTGCTTACTACATGCACTAGTATATTAGTATATTTAGTAAGCGAAAAACGAAATCATGAAACTTACGTAAAATATGTCATAATATGATCATTCTGAAGTTAGAAGACTTCATCCGTGCTTCATTCTCATGGCATCCATGATCCAAAAGTGTCATGTTTCTTATTTATTTTCTCCAGGTTTTCTAACACTTCATTGTCATCCCCCGTCCTCGAGTCCATCCATGAATGATGAGCATGGACAATTTTGTTCGATTTCGCATAAACAAACAAAATATTAATAAACGTAGAACAGAAAATATGATAATACTAACGATCTTAGAAACAGCGAAACATGGATTGTTTGACATTCTTGCGAGATTCTCTCCTCAGCTTTCTGGGATCAAGCGTTGGCTCTTCTCCATCGTCGATTCTGTGAACAAGTACAAGTAAGCAAAAGAGTCCAACTTATATACTATGGTGGTAAATCGACTGTAATAATCTCACGAAAAGGGATTCGAACGGTAAGTATAGATTCAGGGACGCAGAATACAAAGAAACTCCACATTTTTAAACAGATGAACGGTGACAGTAGAAGATAGATACCTAAGTTTACTCTGTTTTTCACATCCGTGGATTCGTCGATGTATCTCAAGGCCTATGATGTCAAAGAGAACCTCAACATAATACGGATACCCTCCCACCCGTCTCTAATGAGGCAACCTGGTTCCCGTATATGCAAGCAACCGTCGGATTCGCATGTTCTAGGTTTGTTTTCTTCGAGGATTTTCCTTATCTGGGATGTTATAGAAAAAAGAAAAGCAAAATTTATATGTCGTTCCATTGAAACCAAACGAGACGAAGTTCAGCTCAGCGACGAAATGAGTAGTATAAATCAGGGAACTGAAATGAAAATTCGACAGAGCGAACTAACCTCGGGAAAATACTGTGGGACGAACTTAGATTCAGCTTCTAAAAAGTAGGCTCATTGAATCCTGGGGTGTCGGCGAGATATCCTCCGCCAGGTAATGAAGCAACGTCACGTTGCTAGTAGTGTGGGTACCTGTCTTGTTCTTCTTTGAGACTTCCCGACGCGCTGTTCTCCAAACCAGTTGCTGCCTTTAATCTGAAGAAGATGATTCAAGGACAGATATAAACTTGTTTATGCAGATCATTACCCCTTTAAGAAAAGGATGCGAAATGGTACAAAAGCAATTACTGCTTGAAACCAATTATCATCTTGAGCGGTAGTCTCCTTGGCCCTCAAAGCATTGATTAGACTTGATTTTCCGACACCACTTGGGCCGACAATAACAGAAGTCTTGTCCTTGAGAATGAGTGCTAGTGTGTCGAGTCCTTGATTAGCAGCAGTACTGCACAGAACGGGCTCGTAGCCCCACCCACGAAGTTGAGATTTCAAGTATCTTTGTATCTTCATTACACAGAATTTCACCATAATGTCAATAACTAATCACGAGGCAACCAAGGTAATTAGAAATTTGGCTAAACAAGCCCATCAAACGAATATCAAAATGGACTAAAGAGGCTGTCGAATTTGTAATCAACAAAAAAAGAACAGAATAGCAATCAGCTTCTTACCGATTCGTTAACAAGATCGGCTTTGCTCAATGCGAGTGTGAATGGGAATCCCAAAGACTCTGCCTCCTCCAAGAACCTTGTCAAAGAGAATGGATCGATCTTCGGCTGCTCCATTGAGAAAAGAACGAGAAAGTGATCCACATTTGCCACTGGAGGTTTAGTTATCACACTCTTCCTCTCAAAACAGCAGTGATCATTCCTCTTCTGCACGCCAATAGACTGACCCGACCAAACCTTATCCCCAGCCAAAACTTGAACCCCAGATTTCTTCAGCAGCGCCCTCGCAACACACAGAAGTTCAACACGGGAATCACCAGCTTTGACGACCACGCGCATGAAATTTGCCTGAAATTACAGACAAAAAAACCGAAATCATTGGACTCAAAGTGATCAAGCTGAGTCCTCTTGTCCACGATCGATTTCAAATTTGAGTCTTCTCCGATTTTATTAGTATGCCCAAATTAAGATGAAAAGCGCACGAAAATCAAGCAATAGACCTGCATTTTCACGTAGACCCTTAAGGAAGTTGTATTAATTCGACTACCTGCGATGCTAGGGCGGTACCAATGGCTTGATTTTCTGAGAGAGGAGGATCGTCGTCGAACGAAAGTACAAGGGATGGGAGTGACTGCCTTTTGATGTTTTCGCGAGCTTTGGTGAGGTCCTCATAATGCTGGCTTTGATATGTGCGGAAGTTTTCAGAATTCCGATGACGGCGAACCGCCGCCGATCTGAGGCGGACGAAGGTGGCGGAGTGGATAGTAGGTAGTTTCTTGCGGAGGATTGAGGTCAGAACAGCTACAGTCATCTTAATCGCATGCAATATTAAATTCACTCTTTATCCATTTTATAGAGACCTTTTCCTTTTATGTATTTCTTTCTTGTCACCTTCATTTTAATATGTAAATTTAATAAGAACATAATATCCCACAGATAGAAACGAAGATTGAGAGAAATAGAATAGAGATTTTATCGGGTATTTTCAACGACTATAAAGAGAGATATTGAGGGTTTTTCTCCTTTATAGATTGAGAGGTTGTAACTCCTATATTTTTTCCTCTATAGTGGATTCTTCTTCCTTGCCCGTGGTTTTTTACCCCGATTTGTTAAGGGGTTTTTCACGTTAAATCTCGGTGTCCACTTTTATCTTTAATTACCCAAATTAGCCGCGGTATTACTCGACCGGGTCGCTGCCATGCCAACAATTGTATCAGAGCCTAGCTTGGGTTTTTATATATCTATTTATCGTATGCTCTGTGGTTGCCACTAACGTGGACCCTCCACATTAGAAAATATAGATATTATACTGCCCTTGTTACGGTGACGAAAAGCCGGTACAAGTTTAATAATTATCTGCTGCAACCTCGTCGGAGTTATTGTTCACGACTGAGCAGAAATTATGGCGGCGAAGTTTGATATCGAAAGTTCAACGGGAGAAATTTCTCACTGTGGAAATTAAAGATAAAGGCGATCTTGAGAAAGGACGGCTGTCTGGAGGCTATCGATGGAAAACCAGCTACAATGACGGACGAAAGAAATGGAATGAGATGGACGGGAGCGCTGTCGCAAATTTCATCTGGCACTAGCAGATGAGATATTGTCCAGCGTTGAAGAAAAGAAACGGCAAAGGAGATTTGGGACCACCTAACCAGCCTGTATGAGCCGACGTCGTTACACAACAAATTTTCTTGAAGAGAAAATTATTCACCTTGAGAATGTCTGAATCTACTTCGGTGACGGAGCATCTCACGTCTTGAATACTCTTTTTGCCCAGCTAACATCATTGGGGTATAAAACGAGGATAAGAACGTGCGGAAATTCTACTTCAAAGTCTACCTGATTCGTATGATCAACTCATCATCAACTTGACGAACAACGCGAAAGTTCTGGTCTTCAATACATCGCAGCTGCTATTCTCGAAGAAGAAAATCGACGAAAGAACAAGGAGGATCAGCAGCAGGCTCGCAACAGGTCGAAGCTTTGACGGTGATGAGAGGGAGATCAACGGAACGTGGTTCAAGTGGGAGTCACACTCAAGGCAAGGGAAAATCAAGAAGTAAGAAGAAGGATATGAAATGCTACCACTGTGGAAAGAAGGGTCACTTGAAGAAGGATTTTTGGAGCCTGAAAATTCCAATCCTCAAGGAATCTGGCAAACGCGCCAGGTGGAGACGTATTGTGTAGCGAAGCAGCTATCTCAACGGAGAGCAGGAAGGCGTACGATGAGATATGACTTCTTGACTCGGGCGCAACTTATCATATGACCTCTCGAAGAGACTGGTTCAACCACTACGAACCTGTCTTAGGAGGATCTGTGTATAGTTGTGAAGATAGTGCCTTAAAGATCGTAGGCGTTGGAACCGTGAGGTTGAAGTTTGCACGACGGTACAGTTCGCACTATTCAAGGAGTGCGACACGTGGAAGGTCGCAAGAAGAATTTATTATCTGTGGGACAGCTCGATGATCTTGGCTGTGAAATCAAAGTTCGAGGAGGAATAATGAAAATATTCCGAGGAGCACTTGTAGTCATGAAAGGTGAAAAAGTTGCTGCAAATTTGTATATGCTGTTGGGAGAGAAGGTGCAAGAAGGGGAAGCATCTGTGGCTTCAGGAGGTTTCAAGCGAAAGATCTACTATGTGTGGCATCAGAAGCTTGGCCATATGTCAGAACAAGGCATGAAAATTCTTGCAGGTCAGAATCTACTTTCGGGTCTCCCGAATGTGTCACTACCGTTCTGTGAGCATTGCGTAGCAAACAAACAGCATCGGCTACAATTCAACACATCAAATTCTAGAAGCACAATATTCTAGAATTGGTTCACTCTGATGTATGGCAGTCACCGGTTTCATCGCGAGGAGGAGGGAAGTACTTCGTGTCTTTCATCGACGATTACTCCCGGAGATGTTGGGTGCATATCATCAAGAATAAGGAGATGTGTTCGTTACCTTCAAGAATTTCAAGGCTCGGGTCGAACTTGATACAGGAAAGAAGATCAAGTGTTTGAGGACGGATAATGGAGGAGATATACTGGTGGGGAATTTGATAGCTTTTGCAAAAGGGAAGGCATCAAAAGGCACTACACTACGGCGTATACTCCACAACAAAATGGAGTGGCGGAGCGGATGAACAAACTCTGTTGAGAGGACACGAGCCATGTTGGGAGCTGCAGTCTAGATAAATCTTACTGGGCCGAAGCAGTCAACAACCGCCTGCTACGTGATCAACCGATCGCCTTCAACGACAATTGATCAGAAGACTCCGATGGAGATGTGGACCGGAAAGCCAGCGGATTATTCCAAACTCCATGTATTTCGGAAGTCCAGTGTACGTGGTACAACGCCCAAGAAACTACGAAGCTGGATCCGAAGTCCAGGAAGTGTTTGTTCTTGGGGTATGCTGATGGTGTGAAGGGGTATCGCCTGTGGGATTCCACTGCCCACAAGTTGTCATCAGCAGGGAGGTTATCTTCTTAGAAGATAAACTAATCGGAGGAAATGATAGCACTACAAAGGAAAGCCCAGAATCTACGACGATTCAGGTGAAAGGAAGTCTATAGAACAAGATTCTTCTGAAGCAGCACCGGAGCACGAGGAAGGGCCAAGCGAATCTTCAGAGCCAGAACTTAGAAGGGGCACACGCAAAAGAGCCGCACCATCCTGGCATGAAGATTACGATATGGACAGCAAACGTTGCATACTGCCTTCTAACTGATGATGGAGAGCCATCACTCTTCAAGAAGCACTGAACATTTCAGATGCAGATCAGTGGTTGGCGGCAATGCATGCAAGAAGAATGGAAGCTCTGCGGAAAAATAAGACTTGGGAGCTGGTGCCACTACCGACTGGCAGAAAGGCAATCGGCAATAAATGGGTCTTTTAAGATCAAGCGAACAGCGATGATCAAGTAGAGCGGTTTCGTGCACGACTAGTGGTTAAAGCTACGCTCAGAAAGAAGGCATCGACTTCAACGAGATATTTTCACTGGTGGTTCGACTAACGACTGTTCGGGTACTCCTGGCGATGTGTGCTACATTCGACCTACATGTGAAGACGGCTTTTCTTCATGGAGATCTTGAAGAAGAGATTTATATGCTCCAGCCGGAAGGTTTTGAAGACAAAGAAAACGGAACTTGGTTTGCAGGGTTGAACAATCTCTATACGGTCTCAAACAGGCGCCGAGGTGTTGGTATAAGAGATTTGATTCCTTCATCATGAGCCTTGGATACAGCAGATTGAATGCAGACCCTTGTGCATATTTCAAGAGGTTTTGGTGAAAGTGATTTTATCATATTATTGTTGTATGTTGACGACATGTTGGTAGCAGGCCCAACAAAGATCGTGTTGAAGAACTCTAGGCACAGTTGGCTAGGGAATTGAAATGAAGGACTTGGGACCAGCAAACAAGATTCTAGGGATGCAAATTTTACCGAAACAGAAATAACAAGAAGATTTTGGCTTTCGCAGAAAAATTATCTGAGGAAGGTCTTGCGACGCTTCAATATGCAAGATTGTAAGCCAATTTCTACCCCACTTCTTGTTAATTTCAAATTATCCTCAAGTATGAGTCCTAGCAGTGAAGAAGGGAGGATGGAGATGTCTCGAGTACCGTATGCATCAGCGGTGGGAAGTCTTATGTTCGCGATGATTTGTACACGACCAGACATTGCACATGCATTGGGTAGTAGTAGTCGGTACATGTGCAATCTCCGGGCAAAAGCATTGGGCGCGGTGATAGGATCCTACGATATATCAAGGAACCTCAGATGTTGCATATGTTACGGAGGAGCAGACTTTACTGTCAGGGGTGTACGTTTGACCTCTGATTATGCAGGTGATCTTCTTGACAAGAGCAAATTTACCACGGGATATGTGTTCACTGTCTTACTGGCGGAGCCGTAAGCTGGGATCGAAGCTTCAGTCCGTTGTCGCCACGTCAACAACTGAAGCTGAATATGTTGCAGCTACGCAGGCAAGTAAAGGCGGTATGGTTGAAATGGTCATGGGAGGAACTCGGCACGAACAGAAGATATTCCTCTGTTCTGTGACAGTCAGAGTGCCTTGCATCTCGCAAGGAATCCAGCTTTTCATTCCAGGTCAAAAGCACATACGAGTTCAGTATCCTTTCGTTCGTGAGAAGTGGAAGAGGCACAATAGATATGTTGAAGATTCACAACGAAGACACAACCTAGCAGATTTTTTGACGAAGGCGTGTCAACACTGACAAGTTCGTTTGGTTTCGTTCCCTCGAGTGCCTAGCGGAGACGTAAGCAACTGAATGGCAAGGGAGAAAGAATGATGTGAAGATCTGATTGATCCTCAATCAAATCTTCAAGTGGGAGATTGTCGACATAATATAAAAATGGCACATGGCTTTATTGAACAGTCAAAAGGAGCCTACATCAACGTGATTAGTCCAATGGTGTGCTAAAGTTTTTCTTTAGTTTCACACATGGATTTATTCACACCTAATCCTTCGGTATAAATAGCACTCAAAGCTCAGATGCAAATGCATCCCACAGATAGAAACGAAGATTGAGAGAAAGGAGAGAAAAATAGAATAGAGAGTTTCGGTATTTTCAACGACTATAAAGAGGATATTGAGGGTTTTTCTCCTTTATAATTGAGAGGTTGTAAACTCCTATATTTTTCCCTCTATAGTGGATTTCTTCTTCCTTGCCCGTGGTTTTTACCCCGATTTGTTTGGGGGTTTTCCACGTTAATCTCGTGTCCACTTTTATCTTTAATTCCCAATATTAGCCGCGGTAATTACTCGCCACCGTGTCCGCTGCCACGCCAACAATATTTGTTAGGATATGCGGAAATCCCCGATAATTATTTTGCCCAAAAAATGACGATAATAAATAAAATGAACAAAAATAAATTTGGACAGTGAACAGAAATTTACGTGGTTCGGTCAGAATGACCTACGTCCACGGGCCGGAGGGTAGAACTTCTTTATTATGTGGAGATATTACAGACGCGCACACTGACGTGATACAAAGCACTACAACAATATTAGGAGTAGGCTACAAAAATAATCGGAGAAGACGAAGATCTGTGTTGTGGTTTTTGAGGTGTTTTTTGTGGTGTTTTTTCTTCTGCCTTGTATATGCCTATTTATAGGCAATATATCCCTCGCGCTTGCCATATGAAAAGAAGAAATAAAACAGCTTCCTTGGACTACTTACTTGCTTCGACACTTTCTACTTTTCTCAACTGTACATGTGTGCCATTAGAAATTTATTCGTTCACCTACCACATGACTTTTCAAATCCCACATGGATTACTATTCATTTGATGATTCGAGGTCATTTAACAAATCTCCACCTTGACCGAGATTCGAAAAATTACTCCACCTTAATTTAGAATACCTTTATCTCCCTCCGACCTTTAGCCCCGACGGGCTATTTTCACCAACTTTAAAACACCAATCAAGTCCAAGCAATGCTTGAACTTGGAAACTGGAAGAGCTTTCGTAAACAATCCGCAGGATTATCCTTCGTGTTAATCTTCTTGATAAACACCTTCTTATCTGCAATGATATCACGAATAAAATGATACTTAACATCAATATGTTTAGTCCTTTCGTGATAATCTGATCCTTAGTCAAATGAATCGCACTTTGACTATCACAGAAATCGTAATAACTCCCTGATTCTGAGTCAATTCGCTGAATACCCCTTTAACCATAATGCTTCCTTGATTGCATCAGTAACAGCCATGTATTCTGCTTCAGTAGTAGATAACGCCACTACATGCTGTAGAGTAGCTTTCCATCTAACCTGCACAACCTCCAATACAAATACATAACCAGTAAGAGATCTTCGTTTATCGAGATCACCTGCGTAGTCTGAATCGACGAAACCAACGAGAGTATCACTGTTCTGCCAAACTCCAAACAAAAGCTTAGAGTACCCTTCAAGTATCTGAGAATCCACTTCACTGCTTGCCAGTGTTCTTCCCCTGCTAACAACACTAACAGCTTGTGAAATATCAGGACGTGTACATACCATTGCATACATAATACTGCTGCCGACTGCACTTGAGTAAGGAACTCGTGCCATGTACGCTTCCTTCCTCGTCTGATGATGGTGACTGAGCAGCGCATAGCCTAAAATGGCTAGCAAGAGGAGTGTAGACTGGTTTTGGCATCGCTCATGCCAAATCTCTCCAAAACCTTCTTGAGGTAACTTTCCTGGGTCAGGTATAACTTACCAGCTCCTCTATCACGTCTAATCTCTCCATACCAAGAATCTTCTTAGCTGCTCCCAAATCTTTTCATCACAAATTCACCGTTCAATAAGGCCTTCACTGGTGAATTTCTGCAAGATTCTTAGCCGCAATGAGCATGTCATCAACATATAACACAGATAAATGAACGAACTGTCATTTAACTTCCGGAAGTAAACACAACTATCATACTTGCTCCTGGAGAAACCATGACCGAACATGAAAGAATCAAACCGTTTATACCACTGTCTTGGAGACTGCTTTAATCCGTATAAGGATTTCTTCAACAAACAAACTTGGTCTTCTTTGCCTTCAACTATGAAGCCTTCAGGTTGCTTCTTATAAATCTGTTCATCTAAATCACCATGTAAGAACGCCGTCTTGACGTCGAGCTGTTCTAACTCCAAATCATACATGGCAACGAATGCAAGTAATACAACGAATAGAGCTATGTCTAACGACAGGTGAGAATACGTCATTAAAATCACACCTTGTACCTGACTATAGCCTTTCGCGACTAATCGTGCCTTATACCTTGCATCGTCAGAACAGATAAACCTTCTTTTTTCTTGAAGACCACTTACATCCGACAATTTTCTTTTTCTTCGGCGGCGGCACAAGAATCCACGTACCATTCTTGTGCAGAGACTCCATTTCTTCATTCATCGCTACCAGCCACTTATCAGAATTAACATCGCTTATTGCCTCCGAATAGGTAGAAGGTTCGCCGCCTCCACCTGTTTCTTGCGCCACTGATAAAGCATAACAATAACGTACCGCTGTGGTAGTCGAATCTCCCGTCTCTCCCTATCTCTGGCTATAGAATATTCCTGCTCAGTGCTTTCATCTTCAACAGGATCTGATCAGGTTTTGGCTCTCCTCTTGATCTGTTGAACTCGTAGTAGGATCATTTAAAACCTTTGCTGATCTCGAGCTCCACCTCGCTGTGTACACTATCCTTCTTTTCTTCATTAGAAGAATTAGTAAACTCTTTTGAAGGATGTAGCATAGAAGACTCGTCAAAAGTAACATCTCTGCTAATTATAAATTTGGGTGACTTGGGATCAGGATTATATAGTCTTATCCTTTCACCCCTGAAGCGTAACCGAGAAAAAATACATTTCTTAGCTCTAGGCTCTAACTTTCCCTCGTTTACGTGCATATAGCTGGGCACCCAAATATTCTTAAGTTGGAGAATCAGCAGGAGTACCTGACCATACTTCCTCAGGAGTCTTGAAGTTGATCGGTGAACACGTGAACGGTTTGACAATATAACATGCTGCGGCGATAGCTTCAGCCCAAAAATCATTTGTCAACCCAGCGTTGGAGATCATACATCGAGTTCTCTCTAAAAGCGTTCGTTCATGCGCTCGGCGACACCGTTTTTCTGAGGCGTCATTCGAACAGTGTGATGTCGAGCAATACCTTCTTCTTGCAAAATCGTTGAACTCGCTTCCACAAAATTCTAGCCATTATCTGTCCGCAACCGCTTGATCTGTTTTTCCTGTCTGCTTTTCAATCAAAGCTTTCCATTGTTTAAATGTTAGGAAAACATCACTTTTCTGTTTAAGAAAATAGACCCAAACTTTCCTCGAAAAATCATCGATGAAAGTCAACATGTATCTTGCACCACCTTTGGACGGAACACGAGAAGGACCCCATACATCGGAATGAATATAGTCCAAAGTACCTTTCGTCCTGTGGACCCTGGCGAATTGAAGCTGACTCTTTCTGCTTCCCAAAAATACAGTGTTCGCAAAGTCCATCTTACCAGTACTTTGACCGCAACAGTAGGCCCCGCTTGCTTAAATCGTCAAGCCTTTTTCTCCCATGTGTCCAAGTCGCATATGCCATAATCTCGTGGTATCACCTCAGGGATGTCGAAACTGCAGCGGAACCTGTAACAGTAGTCCCTGCAAAATATACAAATTTCCAGACCTGCAAGCTTTCATCACGACAAGGGCACCTCTGGCAATTTTCAAAACTCCACCTTCACCTGAGAACCTGCACCCTTGAGATTCAAGTGTGCCTAAGAGATCAGATTTCTCTTCATATCTGGAACGTGTCTGACTTCTGTGAGCGTTCGGATGATTCCGTCGAACATCTTGATCCTAACTGTGCCTCTACCAACACTTTATACACGGAGCATCATTTCCCATTAAGACATATTCCACCATCACAATTTTTCATATGTGGAAAAACAATCCCGACTCCGACTTATGTGGTAAGAACAAACCGAATCTAAGATGCACTCATTATCAGACCTAACAATATTTGCAGTTGCTACAAAAATAGTTCCAT
>JAPQWV010004810.1:0-26084 GCA_027422505.1 Craterostigma plantagineum
ATTGCATCTTCAAGCTTTCAAAAATCATGAAAAAACATTAAAAAGGCAAAAATTAAATGTTACTTGAGTTACATGAGTAAAATATGATGGGCCTAATATTAGAAAATTGTGTATAAGTTAATAATTTATGGGCTAAATAAGTTTATGAAGATCCTTAATTTTTCATTTTATATTTTTCGAAATAATATAATATATATAGATGTGTGTGTGTATATATATAATATATAAAAATTTTAGAATTTCGGTATTCGGTATAATCGGTATACCTAATTTTAAAAACTTTCATACCATTACCGTACCGAAAATTTTCGGTACGGTATCATACCTTACCAAAAACTTCGGTATACCAAAATTTCCGATATTTTCGATACGATTCGATACGATAAGGACGGATTTCGATATCCGGTATTTTTCCCCAGCCCTAACGCAACATTTGGGACAAAAATAATATACAATTTCAGAAAATATTATATTTAGATGGGGTGTTTGCGCATAAATACCTATTTGGATAAAAACTTATACTTTAGTACCCTGTCAGAATTTTTTATATGTAGGTACCTAATAGAATAAATTTTTTGCACATAGGTACCCAATCCCCGAAAGTACACCATACAACACATTTGGGTACCCTATATAACAGAAATGGTACGACCTATGCTATATTTAGGTGCCCTATGTAATACACAGGTATGCCGTAGGTACGACATATGCTATATTTAGGTATGCTATCAACGTGTTATTATACACCATATACACACAGAAAGGTACGACATGACTAAAGACACTGGTAAAAATTAAATCGAGTACCTATCTGTAAAATTTTCTGACATGGGTACCTATGTATAAAAATTTTATCCAACTGTGTATTTTCTTATAGATTCACCTATTTAAATTAGTTAAATCTAAATTTACTTGGGGACTTATGGTATGAAGGTTATTCATATAATCCAAAAAGTCGCTGCAATTTGCAATCCGAAACATTCAACAACATCACGTTTTTCCAAAGATCAATTTTTATTTTCTGCCAGACACACACAAAACTATGTTATTACCAGACAACAAAAGGCTTTGAGACAGACGAAGTATACGATCTACAACATAAGATAACAAAATGACTCTTAAAAAAGAAAGCAATTGGTAGTAGCCTCACATGTTACTACACTACCTCCTCACCCTTCGGAGAATTCTCGGGGGTTTTCGGGCCCACGTCAGCCTTCTTCCCCATATGCTTCACCACAGCAGCTCGAAAATCTTCGACAACGTACGCATCTCTGAACTTCAACGCAATGGTGGAAAGCCCCTGTTTGCCCTCAGCAGCGCTGTTCACACAAGCAAAGGTAACGCCTTTCTTGTCCATGGCAGTCAGCTTCATATCTGGGAAGAGATTAGCATTCAGAATCAACCTAAGGTTTCCTTTAGTGCGCATTACGAGCCTCGACTGCCCTTTCCCTGCCGAGGGGACGTTGACTTTGAGCTCTCCTTTGCCTCTCTCCTTCCAAGAACCTTCAACGTATTCGAATAGGATAGAGCCAGCCGTGAACACAGTGGTCTCCTCCTCCTCACCCGTCTCCACGGGGACCTCTTTCATGGGCGGGTGTTTGCTGCTGTTGCTGCCTTCGCCGTTGGTTAAGATATTCGAGGGAAAAATAGATGAAGTGCCAAAGCTAAAGGTGGGCTTATCGGTTTTCAGGCCATCTGATACAAAGGAGAACGGTGCGCTGGGAAACCCACTGCCACTGAGTCCAGAGAAGGCGTTTTGCGTGCTCGAAAGCTGCCCGAATGAGCTGACCGGCGCAGTTTCTCCACCGCCCTTTTCTGTGGTTTCCTCCTCGCCGTTTTTTTTCTCCTTGTCATTAGCCTCTACTTCCAAGTCATTTTCACCGACCTTTTGGGCTCCTTCCTCAGAGTTCTGACCCTTCAAAGCTTCAGCAGTCACTGTTTCCTCTGTTTTTTTCTCAATGGAAACACCGCCTTCTGTTTCGGTCGTCTTTGTCTCATTGGATTCATTCTTCTCTGTGCATGAAGCAGACTTTCCATTCGTGTCAGCTTTCTCCTCAGCAGCAGATTCTTCGACCCTACCATCATCAGCCTTCTCTTCAGATTTCCCGTCATTATTATTCGCTACCTCTGTTTCCTGGCCTTTAACCTCCTTAGAGGCATTGCCAGGGTCCAGCGTAGTGGTGGAGGAAAGAGGAGTCAGACGAATTCCGGCGAAAGGATTAGAGGCAGATGTAGGGGCTGGAGCGGGCGCAGTTGAAGGTGTTTGATGGCGACGGACCTTCACAATTCTTCTAGTTGACAAAACCTCGTCGCTCGCTTTTTTGAAAGTTCCCGTCTCTTGATTCGAGAATTCCTCATCCTCATCATTGAGGCCGTTGTTGTCGCGAGTTAGCTGGACGCCAGCCGTTCTCTTTTTCGAAGGGTGAAGGTTGTTTTCTGCGTCCGCCATGGCAGGTTTGTGAAGTTTGAAGGGGCGACAGATTTGGTTTTATCTGCAAGATACAGCACCAGACAAACTCAGAACAGAAGCAGCAAGGATTGAAGTGCATTTGACATCAAAGTTAAAAACGAAAAAGGGAATACGTAAAGACACCACAAAGAAAAAGGAAAGAAAAAAGCACGAACGAGTACAGAGCAACGTCACAGTCAAGCACAAACGATAGTTAGCTGTGCAATATACATGTTACACATCTGCCCTTCCCAAATAGCATCTTTCACCTTATAAGTTCAGAATCAGTTCGAATTCATGCAATAGGACCACAGTTTTTAGCTTATATACAGCTACTTACAAGATGGAAAGTTGCTCTTTGTAAGTGAAACTTTTATTCCTGCTAAACTAGAAAATTCGATGTAAAACACAGAGGATATCAGTCCTTAAAAAAACACATTGTGGGTGTCCGAATTCGTGTGGCCAATCAAGAAGTAACTAATATATCGGCTCTGTTCTGCAGAAATCGCCTTTGAGCTGAAAGCAAGTAGACGGTGGTAAATTCTAGCCTTCCAAATCAAACCGAGAACAATAAACCCTAAACTTTCAAACTCAACTCCTCCCAATAATGTCCGGATTCCGGAAATGATTCAAACATCTTAATCCTAATCCAAGAAAAAACACACACGCCCAATAACAAAAAAAAAAAAAAATCCTAATCCAAGAAAGCAAAAGTATATCAACCTTCCATCACTATTAAAAGGTCATTTCAATCGAATCCATTTACAAGAAGTTCCAGCTGATTAAATTGACGGAAATAATTATTGGCAACGGTGTATAAAACAATCAGTGCAGAACGCAAAGATAGCTTACCTGAGATAATCCGTACGGATCTGCTGAAATCTTGACTCGAACTGAAGCTCTTAGGTCGAGCCTATAATCTCCAAACCCTAGCTAAATGTACGAGGAGCAAGAGTGGACAAGCATAAATACACAGATAAATAAGCCTCTATACTTTATGCTTGTTATTTTATTTTGTCCTTTTATTATCTATTGAAAATAAGCCCCTCTTTTTTTCATCTCGAACATATTCTAAAAATGGAATGAATTTGACACGTTCAACTTCAAGTGTCTTACCATTGGATCGTGCTACTAATAACCAATACTGTTAATCACTGAATACATTTTCTGTATCTTTGTAAGTTGAATAATTCAATATTTGTTAATACCATGCCCTTGAGATAAGAAAAAAAAAAGGCAACTCTTTTTTTTATCTCTATATTATAGACTATATTACTTTGAATTATATATCTATTAAATTACGAAAATTAATGACCTATTCTGGAAAACCAATTACACTAATAAAAGCATCACAAGTTACAAGGAAAAATATTTATAATAACACATTAATCATTTTCGTTGACCATGCAAAGGGCATACAAATAATATTACGTCACAATTGAATTAATGACGACATTATTCCATAAGTACACACGCTGGTCAAACGTCGCCCCACAACCACCGCCGTCACAAGCCACTACCAGCCGACCGCCGCGATCTCCTTCCCGTCGCCGGCGCCCTTCCGTGATTTTCCCTCACAACCACCACCAAATCCACAAAAGCCATCAAAATAAACCCATGAAACTGTTTGTTATTCAACTCCAAGAAGCAAAACAGCAGTTCTTCCATGAACTCCCAGTCCACGCGCCCGCCGCCGTTGTGCTCCGCGCGCGCCGCCACCATCTCCTCCATCGACCTAAGGAAATCGGCGTACGGGCTCGGAGAATAAGTCAGCACCGTGATGAAATCCTCCGGCGCTGCACCAGCAGCAGAAACGCTGGGTCGTTCCTCGTCCACGTCGGCGACAAGCGAGCTCGATGAATCGGAGCCCACCAAGAAACGGGCCGACCCGCGTATATTCTCCGGCGGAGGAGAGTCGATGAGCTGAGGTGGGCTTTTCAGGGTTTCGGTATGGGCTCGTTGAGTTCCATCAACGTTATTTTCTGCAGATTCGTTTCGGGGATCTTCGCGGTCGTTGAGGTACAGAGATTTAAAGTTCTCGCGGAGGAAGTCGTTGATGTCTGAGAGCGTCACCGTGGCGGCGCCGGCGGCGGGTGCGACGGCGGGCTGGGCCTTGGAGAAGGACGGCGTTCTTGGTTGTTGTTGCAGGTGGGGATTTGGACTTTAACGTTTCTGCGGGAGATTCTGAATCTGATCTTGGATAACGCTTTTTGGATGGAATATTTGTACTTGGGCATTTTTTTGTGTGAAAGCTATAATTTAGACTTATTATATGATATGAGCCACCATTTACGAGGGTGGTGGGTTGATATTTATAGGTGATTGTATCATAAGGAATTTACATTGGATTAATTATTTATATACTTTTTTACATGGACCATAAATACAGATGCTCCTTTCGAGAAGACCATAAAAATATTGATAGGTATATATGTATTTTTAATCTGCTTATTTATTACATGGGATATCGAAATATTGCTTTTTAATAGTCTTTTTCCTCTTTGGTGAAGGCAAGACCTTTACCCACAAGTAATATATCTAATTCGAAATTGTAATATATAATATAATATCATTTTAGTAATACCTAATACGTTAATTTGCTAAGATCAACCATTACAAATTATACCTGATATCTAATTTCCATCACACATCATGCTAAATATTACCTTGGCCTTCAGTTTATATGTTTCTGGTAATGACTTGAGCGATATAGAAACCTAATCAACGATTATTCGCTTTCTCTTTCTTAAGCTCCGAAAATCTCGCAACGAAATCGTCGTAATTGGGCAACTTAGGATGCACATGACCCTCGTTAGGGTTTGATCCTTCGCTACTAATAGACCCGTCGTCGTCCTTATCCGAACCCGTCGGATAGTATCCGTTCTTTCCTCCACGAATCGGGTCGGATCCGACCCGCCCGTTCGCTCCCCGCCTCCAACTGTAGCGACGTAAGAGTTTGTCCAAGAGGGACATTTCTTCCTTCTGATTATTATTATTGTTGTTGTCCAAGAATTTCAGGATTCTTTCCGCATGCGATTTATCCTTTAATTTCTTCTCGTTCTTACGATGACCACTTTCGTCTCCTTCCTCGGGTTTTCTCGCGAGAGTTCGATTATTATCTTGATCATATTCGACTTGAACAATATCCTTCTTATGGTGTTCGATTCTTTCTGAGTTCCATTCCAGGCCATGTTCAGAGGCTATCTCTTGCAGCAACTGAAGCTTCATCGCCCTCGAAGGCATGCCTTGCCTCAACTTATCGACGAACTTTTTTTAGAAAAAAAAAATGTCAGCAAGACGATACGACGAAAAGGCAGAAAACATATTGGTCGCACGAACCTCTTTGTTGACATAGTGATCGATTGAGTTCGAATATTTCGGGAAAATAGGGTTCTTAGCTCTCGAAGCTCGGAAGATCTCCAAATACTGCTGCTGCATGCATCAGAGATGATACAGCTTCACTACATTCTTCGGGACATTCCCTGCAAAAAACAGAAAGAAAACAAAAACATTTGATTAATCTTCTTTTTTGTCTTTAGGTTCGATAATAAGGTAAAATATCTCGACAACTTCTGTTTGTCCATGGCTGTGAGATGATTCGATATGTCACCGCAGCATTTTTCGACGAACTCGTAGCACTCTAACTTGACATGCAAGACGAAGACTCCTTCGACCTATACGAAGCAGAGATTCCCGTGAATACGTACCAGCCGAAATTCTTTCGGTTATGTCGTAGTAATAATTCAACTGTTACCCGACCATACGCATCCATGTCGAAACCATTCTTGAGCAGTTCAGACACATCGCTTCTCAAGTACTTCAGCATTGCACGCCTCTTCTTCTTTATCATCTCAATTCTCGTCTTTGTGAGCTCAATATTTGATTTGCTGTTTCAATATATCATATATCTATATATATCGGAAAAGGAAAAAGTCCGGCCAGGCTAAATAAATTCCGGGGAAGAGAATACGAAGATGTATTAAAGGCAGTAATACCATTTGTTGTAAAACTTGCTTTTAAACAGCCCTTCGAACATTTTCTGTATATACATATTATTGTATCTCTGTCTCTTATATGTCTCCTCTCCTATAGTCTCCAATGAATGTACAATTGCTTATTATTACAGATCCGTTGAGGTAAGTAGTGACTTATTCGTATGTATAATAATATTGAAAACTTTGGGAATAACTCCGCATTGATTGAGCTCAAAACAGAAGGAAGGAAGCTGCTTGTTCATAGGAAACCTATAGAATAATCAAAATTCCCAAGGCAAGAATCTAGTGAGGCGAGAAAGAGTAAATTTTTAACGAGGGTCGATAAATTATAGTACGGAACTAAGAAAAAGGCCTCAAGAACTTGTAGATTACTATTTAGTATTTACCAGTAGTGTAATTTACGCACTGTGCTAATATTACTAATTTGTAAGAATATAATAAATATAAAAAGTAAAAGAATTAATGAGTATTTGTATTTATTAGTTCGGCCTCGGCCCAATATACATTGAGATTGGAATTGGATATTACGCTGATTGTTTGGCCCAAGCATGTTTTCACTTCTTCCAATTCCAACAAAACTGAACTTCTCTGTGCTGTGGAAGATAGAAAATCAGCAAAATCACAGAGCATGGAGGGAAAGCAAATAGCAGGCGATGGCCTTGCTAGAATGTCGAAGAATCAGCTCTACGACATCATGCATCAGATGAAGGTGGCCGTCATTTGATCAGCTCATCGATCGTGCACACGCAGTGTTGCAACGTCGACGTATTTAGCTGGTTCGTCAGTGATTTGATCTGTAGAGACTGATGAATCTGTTTGTTTCTATGTATTTGCAGACATTAATTGACCAAAACAAAGAACAAGCAAAGCAAATTCTCATCCAGAACCCTGCTATGACCCGGGCCCTTTTCCAGGTATGACGTCTCATTTTAGGGTTCTTCGCATCTGTTTTCGTTATTTGGAATTTGTATGCCGAGACTTCATTCTCCTTAGCGTCTAGGGCAAAATAGGTGGAATTAGTGGATTCTCCTCGGATTTTTAAGAATTATCATCAAGCACACACAGGACAGGCGTTATTCTTGCTATAGAGCATATGGGGGATTGGGATTGACTGATAAATCTGTCCTGTTACCATCAGCTGTTGGAAATTTTCGAAAAATAGATGGTTTTATCATCACTATAAGATCATCAATAGCTATTTTCCCCTTTACTTCTCCCATCAGGCGCAAATCGTGCTCGGAATGGTGCAGCCTCCACAATCAGTAATCTCTAATCTCTCTCTCTCTCTCTCTCTCTCTCTCTCTTTGTGTTCGTTCCTACTGAATATGTTTTCACCCATGCCATGGTTCAAAAATTTTAGCTGCCAACAATTCCACAGCCATCAGCTGACAAGAGGCAGAGAAGGGCAGAGCAGCCTAGCCAAGCATTGTCGTCTGGTTTTCAGCCTGAAACTAATCCTCCCATGGCAATATCCAGGCTCGCTCGAGTCCATCACACTCTTCACAGAAACTACAGCAGCCTAAACACAAACCTAAGAAGTCTACTCCACAGCCTTCGCAAGTTCCCAGCACTACCCAAGGGCCACAATACACTTCATCTCAAGTAACTTCCGTGTCCCATCAACGGCAGCAAGCTTTGAAGAATATTGATGGTCCTCAAAAACCTCCATCACAGTCTCCCCTCGGCCATTCTCAAGAGGGGCTGAATTTGGGTGGTTTTCAGCCACCGCAGGTAATTTGTTCAACTTTTCTTTTAGAAGAAATAGTTTCTTGATATGTTTGTCAATGGGTGAATGTATTTTTTGTTGGATCAGATAAATGATTAATGCAAACATTACATATAACTGTTGCAGGTGACGCCTGAGTTGGAAAAGGCATTGCTTCAGCAAGTCATGCGCCTCACTACTGAACAGATCAATTTGCTTCCTCCAGATCAAAGAAATCAAATTCTTCAGCTTCAGCAAATGCTTCGTCAATGATCTCTCTCTCTCACTCTCTCTCTCTCTCTCTCTCCATCCCCCCTCCCTCTGGCCTCTCCCACTTTATCATCTTTTTCCGTATGAAATATTGAAATAATATGGGACTCTTTCTTATTCTTGATCCTTTTCTTTTTCTACAAAGAAAATAGATAACATGTGTTGGCAAACATGAGCTGAGCCCCAAATGGGTGAAAACAGAGTACATATGGGGAGGGAATAATATGCAATAAATTACTTTTTCGATGCGTATATATTTTGTTCCAAGAAAAAAACAAATTTAAATTGCCTTTTTCGAATACTGTAAAACGAAAAGGAGCCAAGGGAAGAACGTTCACAAAACGACGCGACCTACCGTGTGAGACGGCACACAAAAGCCTAAGCAAAGGCAATTCAAATTATCGCCGCTATTCACACGTGCCGACGAAACTCTCACTCCTCCCCCCTCCCACGTGCCAAACTTTCAAATTCAAAAACAAAAATAGGAAAATAGACAAAATCACTGAGTTCCCTTCTAATTCAAAATTAAAAAACAAAGAGAAGAAAAGAAATCACAACCGTTGAAATTTGTAAAGCTCCTCTTCAACCACAACTATCATCATTCATCACATTAACCATCTCTCTTCATCTCCCACCTACTAATCGTCATAAATATGAGTACATTGGGTAGGCAAAGATCCGGCGTGCCGGCGGCGCAACATCACCGTCAGCACTCGGACAATTTTCTAGATACTTCATCCAACGGCCGGTGGCTGCAATCAGCCGGCCTACAGCACCTGCAGTCATCGTCCAATGTGGTTCCTTCAGTACAGGTTTGTATCTGTAGCTTCATAATTTGAAGTCATCATCGGTTAGATCTGTCGTAGATTACAGGGAGACTACACTAGGGTTTTGTTTTTTTTTGCTGATGTTTTGGTAGTTTTCGTGGAATGATAGGAATTTGGGTACTACAATGGAGTGAGTCAAGCTCAAGGTTCGAGAATGTATCGGAGTGTGCAGGCGCAGAGCGGATTCACCAACTTGTTTGAGGAGCCTTTGACTCCGCCGGAGAGTCGGCCTAAGAGGAATGAAGAGGGACAGGTGTCGGCGAATGAGTACAGTCCGGGGCTTTTAGATCTGCATTCGTTTGATACGGAACTGATTTCTGAGGTGAGTTATTTTTTGAGGTTTTGGTTGATTTTTGTTGTATTGTTGTGTTCCAGTCCAGTGCTTGGAAGGCGAGTCATAGTGGACTTTGTGATTGTTGTGCCTTTGTGTGGGTTTTCTTTGGTTTTGTGGCATGTTTTTATGTCAGGAGAATGATATGACTGTCAACTTTGCTTAGATCGCTGGGTGGTTGACATGTATATTTTGGCGTTTTGGTGCTCACTGTGGGTTGCTGATTAATGTATTAAGGTCCCTATTCTCGTTTGTCGGTTGTTACCTTTTTCCAATTGTGCTCATTTTGGCTGCCTACGCCACATGTAGATACCCATTCCAGCCATTATAATGGTCCCTCAATGAATCATCTCACCCGAGGAAGAAGCTTTGACGATGTGGATGCATACTTAGGAAAACAAGCTGGAAGAGGTAGGGAGATGCTTGAGAACATTGTTCCAAAGAACATTGCAGCTGACAATGTGAAGGCTAGCAGCGTTGCAAAGATTAAAGTTGTGGTATATTTTTTTTATTCTTGTATTTGCGTTTTCTGCTTTTCCACCACACTAGTAATTCGACACGGATGTAAATAGATGGGTAACCTGACTATGATTTACATCATTGCAGGTGAGGAAAAGACCATTGAATAAGAAAGAACTCTCAAAGAATGAGGAAGATATCATAGAAACCCAGTCAAATTCTCTCGTGGTCCATGAGACAAAACTTAAGGTCTTAGTTTATGCACTTGTCCTCTTGTAGCATTTATTACCCAACACAGTATTTTTTATTGCTTGATTTCTCATTTGAAGTATGATTTTTAGCACTCCATGCGTCCTCTTGTTACTTAACTAACCTTCTATTTCATATATAATCTTGACAGCTTTATTTTTTGCATTTCTCATTCTTGCCTTGAATAACAGTTTTGTAATCTGGGCAGTTAGCTTTGTATCATGAGTGTCTCAGTGCAAGTTAATATATTCACAAGCTGTAAGATTTATCAAATTTATCACCTGATCAAAAGGGTGCCTTACACACTTTTATTTGGTTGACTTATGATACTTTATACCTCCTACAGTTTCATTTCCATGTCAAGATTCAAATTACCTTTAAATACTTGTTTGAATCAATTTGTTAAACCATGGATTTTTTTTCCTAAATAACCACTTTTGTCTAATCTAAATGTTGTGCAGGTTGATCTGACCGAATATGTTGAGAAACATGAATTTGTCTTTGACGCAGTGCTGAATGAGGAAGTTTCAAATGATGAGGTGACTAGAAAGCAGCATAAAATTAACCTTTGAGCATTAGAGATTTTTTGTTCCTCATGGTGATCATTGTATCCGTTAATGTTTGCTCTGTCTTATTTGTAGGTGTATCGTGAAACTGTTGAACCTATTGTTCCAATTATTTTCCAACGTACAAAAGCTACTTGCTTTGCTTATGGACAAACGGGTAAGGTTTTCTGATAAGAGTTGTGAAGCAACAATTTTAGGCTCCTTCTGTTACAGCACTAAACGATCCCAATTGATATTGTTATTAACTTGTATCTTACTGTAAAAGATTTATTACTCTTTTTAACGACCAGCTTATGCAGTTTATTCACATTTGCTTGACAACAACTTTTTATAGCTACTAATTATTCCCTTGCTCCATGGATACTAATCAGGAAGTGGCAAAACTTACACCATGAAACCACTTCCCATGCGAGCATCCGGGACATTTTGAGGCTCATTCACCACACTTACAGGAACCAAGGGTTTCAATTGTTTGTCAGCTTCTTTGAGATATATGGAGGAAAACTCTTTGATCTCCTCGGAGACAGAAAGTAAGCACTTATCTCTACTTTAAGTCGTGGATGTGGTTACAAATGACATATTCCTCTGTTCTCGCAGAAAGCTTTGCATGAGAGAGGATGGAAAACAACAAGTTTGTATAGTAGGATTGCAAGAGTACCGAGTATTTGATGCCGAGATGATTAAGGAACTCATTGAGAGGGGGAATGCAACTAGAAGTACGGGAACCACTGGCGCGAACGAGGAATCTTCAAGATCTCATGCTATTCTCCAGCTTAGCATCAAGAGGTCAGTTGATGGCAATGAATCTAAACCTCCGAGGCCAGTTGGCAAACTCTCCTTCATAGACCTTGCTGGAAGTGAACGAGGTGCAGATACAACTGATAATGACAAGCAGACAAGGTATGCTTGTACATTACCTTTTGTTACCAAGCAAAATAAACTTATACGAATGGCATATGTGCCAATTGTGTCAATTGTCGATCTTTGCCAATCAGCTAGGTTTTTATCGATTGTGTGGAGGGTCCACAAGATTGTAAATTGTACTATGGAAATTTTTAGTGCTCTCTATGTTCTCATTCAACATCTGAATATGCAGAATGGAAGGCGCTGAGATAAACAAAAGTTTGCTTGCTCTCAAGGAGTGTATCAGAGCACTCGACAATGATCAAGGTCACATCCCGTTTAGAGGCAGTAAATTGACTGAAGTCTTGAGGGACTCATTTGTTGGAAATTCTCGGACTGTGATGATATCCTGTATTTCGCCAAATGCTGGATCCTGTGAACATACCTTGAATACATTGAGATATGCTGATAGGTTAGTCTGATATGAGGGCATTATTACATCTAACTGCAAGAGAACTCATTTTCTCCAATATCTGTGATTGTTGCTTTTTCCAGGGTAAAGAGTCTGTCAAAGAGTGGAAACTCCAAGAAAGATGTTCTATCTTCAAATCTGAAGGAGTCAACCACACAGCCGTTGCTGCCTTCAACTCTTCCAACTCCATCAGCTTTTGAAGATGACACTGCTTATTCGTGGCCTGAACAAGTTGAAAGGGATGAATACGAAGATTTCATTGAGCCCGAGAAACCGTCATGGAAGAAGAATCCCAAAGCAGTATTCTATAGTTCGTCCAACAATGATAAGATGAAGAAAACCAATGGCCAAACAAAGTTAGTTGACCTACCCAAGGCACAAATGACGAACTCGGATTCAGATGACGATTTGACTGCTTTAATTAAGGTACTGAAACAATTGTATAACAACATAGCTAAAACTAGTAATTTTAACGCGTGGTACCAATATCTTTGTTACTATTGAATGATTCCTCCTGGGCTGTTTTTTAGGAAGAGGAAGATCTCGTCAATGCTCACAGGAAACAAGTGGAGGAGACAATGAATATTGTTCGAGAGGTTTGAGGCCCATCTTCTCTGTTTTGTGTATTTTGCTTATCTAGTTCTTTTGTCGTGGCTTGCTCTACCTCTTTCAAACATATTTTCCCCACCAACGATCGCAGGAAATGAATCTGTTGGTCGAAGCTGATCAACCTGGCAATCAACTAGATGATTATATATCAAGATTGAACACTATTCTCTCCCAAAAGCGGCTGGTGTTTTACAGCTACAGAATCTCCTTGCTAATTTTCAAAAGCGATTGAAGGAGCATAACGTCCTCGTCTCGTCTGGCTATTAAGTAACTTGTGATACAACTGCTGCAAACCCCAATGGTGTTCCCAGATTGCCTACACTGAGTTGATCAAATTTGTTTGGTTTTTTTTTCTAGTCCCAATTTTCGGGTCGTTCGAAGTGGCAAATGGGCTCTTTTTAGGCTTTTAACCTCTTTGGGAAATGATCTGAAGCAATAGTAGTGTGTTTGGTGAATTTAATTTTTTCGGTGTCTGTTGTCGACTAAATGCAGATCTTGGATGCTGCTGGTGATGCTTTTTATAGAGCTTTATCATCTCGTAATTTCGTCTGTATTTCATCTTCTTGGAGTAATTTCAATGGATAATGTTTGGCTTATACTCGTGATTGATTCTTGACAATATGATTTTTCTTTCTTCGAAAATTCTTTTGACAATATGATGAAATGCATGACTACTTACTACCTCTCGCAACTATCAAATGGTTTCAGACAACATCCTCACTTAAAGTAAAATTCATACAAGAGATTTCCAAATCTGAAAGAACCACGAAATGGGTTGGGGGACTTGGCCCACCGTTTGTGAATTACTGAACTACCCTCCGTCATGACGCGACATAAATAAATGCCGAGGGTAACTATGTCATTTAATGGCGATTTCTTTGGTGCTATTCAGTATTCACACAACGGGGGTACTATAGTCTTTCCCTTAGTTACTTACGTGGCCGATGCCCACCAAGGGTAACTCTGTCATTTTATCTGAATGAATCCCCGCGCTTTTCTTGATCGATCAAAACGAATAACCAACTCCACTTCAGTCTAAGCTAAATACTGTTATCGTCTTCATCCATCTCTCTTCGTCTCTCTCTCCCTCACACACACGTACATAAACACGTTCGCACAGACGAAGCAGAGAAGAAGATTCAACAATGGATATCAAAAGAAAACTGAGCTTTTTCGTCTTCATAGTGTGCTTGCTAATCTCTCTCAGGAACAAAGGCGCCGAAAACAAACAAAGGGCCTCTGTGGTTCGTGTTTCAGACGAAGGAGCTCCAATCGACTCAAATCCAAACCCTACTGTCTCCGTGGATGAAGATGGAAATTTCAAGGAGAATCTGAGCAACATCGACTACGAATGGCTCAAATACGATTACTACAGAGAGTCTTGCCCTATGGCTGAGCAAATCGTACGCTCCACCCTTCAGCAACTCTACATATCAAGGCCTGAAGTCGCACCAGCGCTGTTGAGGCTCGTTTTCCACGATTGCTTCGTGGAGGTAAAGTATAACCATTCTTTATCTGCGTGAGTTTGCTTGCAGTGCTCCAATTTCATTCGGTTCTTGAAGTTTAGATTCCCATAGTTCGTTTGATTTTACTGGGCAACGATAACTTTTCTCCATTTTGGTTCTTGATTGTTGCTGTAGATTAACTGCTGCCGTTCACATAACTTTGGTTCCGAACTCTGTAATTTCCTGCAATTCTTGAAAGTTTAGATTCCCATAATGTCGTTTGATTTCAATGGGCTTCGATAATTTCTCCCATTTCGCTCTCATTTGTCGCTGTAGAGTATTGTCGGCGTTCTCATTTTTTTTCGGAAATTCAAACCCTATTCTTTGATTCTTTGTGTTATTTAGGGTTGCGATGCCTCAGTACTGTTAGACTCCACGAATGCATTCGAAAGCGAGAAAGACACCGCCCCAAACCAATCCCTAAAGGGCTTCGACACAATCGACACCATAAAATCACAGCTCGAAGAAACCTGCCCCGGCGTCGTATCTTGCGCTGACATCATCGTCCTCGCCGCCAGAGAAAGCGTATCATTAGTCGGCGGCCCATACTATCCCCTTTACACGGGCCGAAGAGACAGCACCGAAGCCTTCGCCGAAGTAGCCACCTACGAACTGCCCAGCCCACAAGACGACCTCTTCAAAGCCGTGGAGTCCTTCGCCTCGAGGGGGTTCGACGAGAGGGAAACCGTCGCCTTATTAGGTAGTAATCTCTAATTTACGTAACCTAAAAAAGTTCGACGTTTTTCTTGGTTGAAAGCTTCTGCAATCCCCTCTTTATAGGTGCCCACAGCACGGGGACGGTCCACTGCAAGTTCTTCTTCAATCGCCTCTTCAACTTCAGTGGAACGACAGATCCCGACCCTTCGATCGATCCTCGTTTCTCGAGCTGTTGAGGCTGAGGTGCAATGGAAGCGATTATTCTCAGGCGCCTTTGGCTTCTCTTTCGCTCGAATCGCCTTCACCTTCTCCGTCGCCTTTGTCTCCTTCTTCGTCTTCGTCGGCGGTCAAGGGATTGTTAGAGGCTCTGTTCAGAGACGCACCAATTAGGATGGACTACGAAGGGCCGAGGACTGACTTTGGGACTCTGTACTATCGAAGCCTATTGCAGGGCAGAGGTTTGCTTTTCGTCGACCAGCAGCTGACCGCGGGCGAGGAAACTGAGGCTTGGGTTCGAGCCTATGCCTCGGAGGTGTCTCTGTTCAGGCGGGATTTTGCCTCTACGATGATTAAGCTCTCGAACCTTCACGTTCTTACGGCGCCAAAGGGCGAGGTTAGGCTCGACTGTCGAAGGGTTAACTAGGAAAAAAAAAAGTTGTGTTCTTTAGAATAATAAACTGCGTTTGAGATCGATTCGATGTATTAGGTATTAGCCGATTGGATCAAGAACTAGATGGAACTCTGTTACCAAGTTATGCGAAAAGCTGTATTGATTCGGTGAATGTTTGAGCAATTATTAAGGACAGAATATGATATAACCACACATAAGAAAGCTCGCAAGCAAGCTCACACATCTATAGCTTTTAAAGGGGCGAGGCTCTCATAGAGCCATGGGCACTGATGGGTCCGAGCTTTCTCGTCGAGCCATGGGTGCTAATGGTCGAGCCAGCCTTCGTCCTCGACATTGAAGGCTGAGGCATGCGATATTCCAAGTACATGTCCATGAAGAACTTTTCGATGATTTCGAGGTAGGCCGGGCAAGTGAGCCTCGAGTAGTAATGGAGGACTTCTTCGACGTCTAGCTCGTGGTTGACGTCGTTCAAGGCCATCATGTCTAGCTCTTTCATCTTATGGGCCAACGCATGGAAAGCCAAGGAGCTCAAGTTTTCTTCGTTTTCTTGTAGCTGATGCATTCTCTTGCTTGTGTTGTATCTCTCTTCTTTTAGCCTTAGGCCTCTGCAATCTGAGAAACTCACAGATTCATGTCTCCTATTCGATGACCTCTCCTTTGTTGGGCTGCTTTCTTGATTCTTTCGTAGTACCCCTTTTAAGACCGATTTTTCTCGCTTGGGACTCAAATTCCTGGGTATCTCTGCTGTTGAACATCGAATAGTGCGGCAGAGTTGAAGTACTTGAAGAAGGGCTTGGTGAAGAATCTCTTTGTCTTGTGTAACGAATCTTTGATGAGCATCTGAGGGATTAGCAGCCTCTTTATGCTTATTATCCTTTTGTAGTTGTTCGGCTTTATATCCATTGCAGATGGGAAATTTTTCTTTCTAATAGTCCTATATGTAATGTAAGAAAGATGAAACAACGGTTCAAGAGTTCTCTGTTTTTGAGGACAAAATGGCATTGAAGAAGAGACAAGCCTGTCCAATTCTCTTGGGGTTCTTGTTTGTGGCTTTTGCTGTAACGTAGAGTATTAATTATTTTTTGGAATATAGAGTTAGGAAACTATGTACTACCTACTCGCACTTTCAATTAATGTTACTAAACCACCGGCCCCCAAACACTCCATGTAAAGAATTATTTTACGTATAAGCTAACCACTAATGTAAGTTATAATTATGAAGTAGCCTTGTCTAGGGAGGTGTAAAGTGAACTTTGTGCTTTAATTTGTGTGATTGAATGGAGGGGTATTTATTTTGGAAAATTCAATAGAGTGAAAGATGGATGGACTCCATTCCTACTATCATCAGAAGATAGGCACACACGTCCACGCTGGGAAAGTTGGCGCAAGGGACCAAAAACTATTTGTGGGCTACGCTATTACTTTTCAATCCGAAGTCAAGTCATTTTCCCAACAGTTAGTAATTTCGATGCATGATAAGAAATGCTTATTGCAATCTACAAAAATTTATTTCGTGTGTTCCCAATGCAAGTTGTTTCAAGATATATACATATATATGAGGAATTTTATGATGTTCACCTTACGTGAGCATCTTATGTGCGCACCTGTTGATGCGGCACCGATTCATGTCATTTCAACATCCTACATCAACATTAAGGTTATGTCGTCTTAATAACACCTTTTAGGTGCCATTAATCGACATTTCGGATGCTGATGTGGCATATTGACGCTTAAATAACATTTTACGTGTCAATGAAATATATCGCGTCAATATACCACATCAGCATCCAAAAGGTCGATTAATAGCACCTCAAAGGTGTTACTTAAGACGACATAACCTTAATGTCTATGTGGGATGTTGAAATGGCAAGAATCGGTACCACATCAACAGGTGGTCACATAAGGTGCTCACATAAGGGTGAGCACCATAAAATTCCTATATATATATATATATATATATAATATATATAAATGTTATGGTGCTCACCTTGCGCGAGGACCATCCGTGGCACCTGTTGTGTGGCATTTTTTTTGTGCCACATCAACATGACAAATCAATCCCCGACGGGTTCACTAATCTCATGTGTAGGTTATAAATTAATAAAAAATCACATAATATATATATATATATATATATATATATATATATATATATATACTTGGAATTCATTCTACGTACTTCCCCAATTTAGTGAAGATGGTAATTTCTTGTGAATAAAGCCCAATAGCTATGAAACCCAAGCTCATATAATAAGCCCCAACACACCCGTGGAAATCATGTCATCGTTCCATATAAAGCTAAAGCATATTATTTTCCAGCAGCTGATGCATCTCCATTTCCCCTGAGCTCGGCGAAAAAGCGAAGTAGGGCTTCAGCTTGTAGTAAAGAGCTATGGTAATGAGAATACGATACCTCTATTGATCTGCCATTTTTTGTTTGTAGCCGATGCATTCGATGAGATTTGACTGTGATTTTTCTTTCTTTTTTGTTGCTAGGGTAAAGGAACGGGAAGCTTTGGTAAGAGAAGAAACAAAAGCCACACTCTGTGCGTGAGGTGCGGCAGACGCAGCTTTCATCTTCAGAAGAGCCGTTGCAGTGCCTGTGCTTATCCTGCCGCGCGCAAGAGGACTTGTATGTTATTTTTTCCGATGTTTATTGTCACGGATTATGCTTTATCGTTGTCTATTTGATAGATGCGTCTTCTGTGGATTTGATGAATATGATCGGTGATTAAGTGAGCTGTCAGATTGAATGTTTATACTGTATCGAAGGCTTTTTTGGTTATTAGCGTGCTTATAGTTTGTGATCGTGTGGAGAGATGATACTGAATCATATTGAGCTGATTGAATTTCGTCAATGTTCGTTTTGAACAATTAAGCTTCATAGGTTTCTGCATTTCTTGCTCGAAATGGAATCCAACTTAGTATCCCGATCATTACGTTTGATAATATGCTTATTACTAGTCATCTATCTTTCTTAATTTATCTCATTCATGTTTGTATAACACTTTTTCTGGACAGAAATGTGTTAACTTGTATCAATGCAAAATATTTGACTACGGACCATTGTTCTGAAATTTCTAGGCAGTATTCAAGCATTTGGTCACTGCCTAGGCTGGATGTTTAGAACACTGCTATGGAAATGGATTAAGTTCGAAATGAGCTACATTAATTATGAAATTCTTGTGCTTGAGTGACTGTGGACTGTACAAAGGGAGGGGCAACTGTAATTTTTACCAGGAAACTGAACATTAAACCTTTATTTCAGACAATTGGAGCGTGAAGGCGATAAGGAGAAAGACAACTGGAACTGGACGCATGAGGTATCTCCGTCACGTCCCTCGCAGATTCAAAACCAACTTCAGAGAAGGTACTAACTAAGATGCTGATCTAAGATGAAATTATCTATAATTGTTTTGTGAATTGTTTAGCCTTTTGTTTGCCTTAAATGTGTGTCTTGAGTTTGTAGTTATTGTTTCGTTTAGGCACTGAAGCTGCACCAAGGAAGAAGGCAGCAGCTGCTTCTGCTTAAGCAGCACAAAAATAGTTGTGCTCGTTCTCCCTCCTCTTGTTTTTCGAAGGTAGTGAATTTTGGAACAATTTATCATATTTTCTCGCAATTTTAATTTGTAATGATTATTTGTTTTTGTTGTTAATGTACTTTGCCTATAATCTGCCAATGCCAACTATATTAGTTTAATAATAAAAATAATAGCAATTTTGTTATATTATAAATTAGCTGATTTTAAGCTTCACCTCACGTTCCTGGTTCCTCTCGAGTTCTAACTACCATAAAACTAATACGGTATAGGAAAATATAAAAGAACGTAATTTACATATTTTCCCCATGCAAGAGGCAAAAGGAGGATAAAAAATTTTCCCCTATTCGTCTTCCATTTTTCACCTGCAAATAAAAATCTTCAAATCTAAAATCATAAACAAATGGTTCGAGCCCTGCAAGAAGAAATGGATCCTTCGCATAAATCCCGCCTCGGATGCTTCAAAGAAACCCGAGAAAACAACGTCGGCAGGCAATCCCGCAATTTAATCGACGAAGACGACGAAGATAAGGCGGCATCAAGAAGCGCCTTATTATCGGTTTCTTCGCAGGACATTCAACCCAAAATCGGAAGCGTTTTCGACAAGAACGAAACATAAAGTCGCGCCTGACGACGAACAACGAAATATCGTAAGCCCTCTTCACAAGGAAAAACAACATTCAGGTATGTTGGACTGAAATTAATACAAGGAATGTTAACATGAAAACAAAATAAGCATACATGCATTTCTCAATAAATGCAGATATGGAACTGATGAAGGAAAGGTTCGCAAAGCTGCTCCTCGGGAGAGGACATGTCCGGCGGAGGAAAAGGCGTTTCCTCGGCTTTGGCTTTGTTGAACGCCATCACAAACTTAGCAGGTATCAACGCACATTTCACCAGTCGCACGCTTATTTTGTTTATAAATCTGGCGGAAATTTGAATTTTAAATATTTGCAGCTTCGACGTTCGGCGAACAGAGGAGATTAGAGCCCATGTCGCCGGAGATCAAAGCGAGGTGGAGGAAAGAGATCAATTGGCTGTTATCCGTAACAGATCACATCGTCGAATTAATCCCTTCGAAGCAGAAATCGAAGGAAGGACTCACCATGGACGTAAATACCCATTCAAATTGCAAAAATACAATTTTTCTTGATTATCTATCTTATGAAGCTCTTCATCATTATTTACCAGATCATGGTGACCAAGCAGAGAAACGACCTCCTCATGAACATCCCCGCCTTACGAAAGCTCGACGCCATGCTCCTCGTAAGAAAAAAACACGAATGTATGTAACAACGTTTCTTTCTAAAGCTAGGGCTGATTAAATTCCTTCTTTCTTGAATAGGATTGTTTGGACAACTTCAAGGATCAAAACGAGTTCTACTACGCATCGAAGGACGATAAGGATAACGGTAGAAAGGACGACAAATGGTGGATTCCTACCCTAAAGTTCCCCAAGAAGGTCTCTCCGAGCCCGAGAAAATGGCTTCAGTATCAGAAAGATTCGGTCAACCAAGTCTTGAAGGCCGCCATGGCCATAAACGCCCAAGTTCTGTCCGAAATGAAAATCCCAGAAAGCTACATCGACGCCCTCCCCAAGGTACATATGCCCATAATTCTAACCGAAGATTTCTGGGGAATTACATTTGACAGTCTTTGATCGTTTAGAACGGAAGGGAAACACTGGGAGACGCGATATACAGGAGCATCACAGACGACTTTTTCGACCCTGAAGATTTTCTCGCATCCTTAGACTTGACGTCCGAGCACAAAATCCTCGACCTAAAGAACAAGATAGAAGCTTCGGTAATAATATGGAGGAGGAAGATGAACTCCAATAAGGACAGCAAGTCTTCCATGACGTGGAGCACCGCCGTCAGCATGGAGAGGAGGGAAATCTTCGAAGATCGAGCGGAGACTATCCTTCTGATTATCAAGCATCGATTCCCGGGAATTCCCCAGTCTGATTTGGACATCAACAAGATCGAATTCAACAGGGTACGAAAAAAAAAATCATCTTATTTCCGTCGACTCTTTCAGCTAACCTTTTAGTTTTCTTGATTGTTGAATACAGGACGTGGGGCACGCAGTTTTAGAGAGCTATTCGAGGACGATAGAGAGCCTGGCGTTCACGGTACTCTCGAGGATCGAAGATGTGATGGTCGCAGACGATGAGTCGGCGAAGAACCCTAATTCGATCGGCGATGATGGGGCGGAGGGACAGAGGAATTCGAGCGGTAATAGTAAGGAAGAAGTTGAGAAGGTGAGCAACTGTGGGGAGACGCCGACGTCGATGAAGTTGCTCGACGTTATGGGGTGGAATTTTGATGGCGAGGAGAGAGAATCTGCCGGGAAGAAGGGCTCGTCGGACGGCGGCGTCGGGGGAGATTCGAAGACTCCTCTGAGCAAAATGGCTACCATTATTACGAACACCAAGAATTCGTACCTTGAGAAGCTCGATTACTTGGGCGGCGGCGTCAGAAGCCCCACGGCGAGGCATTGATGATTTAAGCTCTCGAATATAGAGATTTACAAGTCGAATTATTAGGACGAAGTTAAGATGTGGATTTGTTTTGCATTTGTAAATAGTTTCATTTCAGCTGCTGAAAGAAGTGATTATTACATTGCATATAATACAATACAAAGCTCCCACCCCATAGACCAACTGCTGTTGCGCGGTTAATTTTACGCGGCAAAATGACATCGTGCACCGAGTGTAATTGGGCTTTATTGTAAATGAGCCCAAATAAAAGGCCCATTATCGTTGGGCTTGTTCTTCTAAATATATCATAATAGCCCCATTTCATATTTCTTCGCAGTTTTCTTTCCGTCTATCATTCGTCTCTCTCTTGATTTCAGCTCAGCTACCGTGCCGCCGATTGAGTGCTGAATGTTCATGGTTGTATCATTGCTCGAAAGTAACGCGTGGTAAGCTTGGATGACCTTGTTTGTGCCGTTTGTGCTGCACGTTAGCTCGGAAAGTGGACGCTAAGCGTTTGATAAAATGCGTAGCCGAACTTTATTATTTCTTGTTGTTTTAATCGATGGTGGTTTGGGTGTTAAGCTGTTTGAATGCTCGTTTATCGTGTATTATACTGCAGAAGTCTGTCTCGGGATTGCTTTGCAAGTCATGGAGAATACGGAGGATGAAGTCAAACAAGAGCGATTAGTAGAAGCGAGGGCGAGGAATATAAGCCACAATGTGAGGTGCACCGAGTGTGGTAGTCAGTCCATTGAAGACTCACAAGCTGATATCGCCATTTTACTCCGTAAGGTTCGTTGTTAATTCATCGACAGTCCCGTGTAATCCCTTTTAAGCCTGTGTGATGCAAAACTGAACGTTGATTGGGTAGTAAGTTTGTGTGTTGCCAAAGTTTCATTGTTTATCTTCTCGTGAAGTTGATTAGAGACGAAATCCGAGCTGGGAAAAAGCGACAAAGAGATCTTCAAAAAGCTGGAGGATGATTTCGGCGAAACAGTTCTTTACGCCCCAAAGTTCGACCTTCAAACCGCTGCTTTGTGGCTGTCG
The DNA here is from genome assembly GCA_027422505.1 of Craterostigma plantagineum. Classification (NCBI taxonomy): domain Eukaryota; kingdom Viridiplantae; phylum Streptophyta; class Magnoliopsida; order Lamiales; family Linderniaceae; genus Craterostigma; species Craterostigma plantagineum. The sequence goes on from JAPQWV010004810.1 coordinate 22,640, forward strand.
CCGGTTAGTTCTCAATTGTATGAATTCCTTTCCCACATTTATTCCTCCTTCATTCATTACTAACCTCAAAAGATGTTCTTTTCGATGCTGCGATAACAACAGCTTCTGGTCGCTGGTGGGGCGGGAGCGATATGGGGTTATAAGAGGTATCGGCAAAAGACAAATGTCCATATCATGGCTTTAAATCTCGTCCGAGGAGTCCCATTAACACCCAAGGAGAAGGAAACCATGCTAGAGATTCTCACACCACCTTCGCTTCGTTCTTCTTCCAAAGCTTCTTCTTGGTGGAGAAAGCAGCTTTAGCGATTCATATCAGCGTACAGATTTCGGGTGAACTCTCCTTTATATTGCGTTCTGACTTTTTGAGTGTATTAATAAACGCATACATAGACCTATTTAACAGTTCAATATTGTAAGAGAAAATGTGGCTACATATTGTTAAGATACTACAGACAGCTTCTCCTCTTCCAAGCCATCATTACCGACGATTTCTGTGACGCTCGACTTACATGGCCCATAAGCCCAGCTACAGACCACAAAGTACACCAAATCTACAAAGGTCAACGCTGCAAGAATCCCATAGTAGTAATCGTAGTGCCCATGGTTGATGTTGCTTGAAACCCAGCTCTCCTTTCCACCCCTCTTACTAAGACTATCCACCCCACTCAAAATCGCACTGGCTAGCAGATTCGCCACACCCAGTCCCACCCCGAAAAGCGAAGCTGCGATGCTCGACATGCTCTTGGGCAGCTCTGTGTAATAGAACTCTGTCTGCCCTATGGCATTGAGCGCCTCAGCCAACCCCAGCAGGCAATTCTGAGGCACGAGCCACAGCGCAGACATGGAAACGATCCCGTGGGGTTTATCAGCCAATCCTTGCTCGATCGCCTTCTTCCTCCTCACATGCTCGACGATACCCGACACCACAATGGCCAAGAAGGAGAAGAAGACCCCTAAGCCCATCCTCAGCTTAACGCTTAGGTGTACCTTCCGTCGTGCAATCTTGGATGCTAGGGGAAGCATGGCTCGGTCGTAGAGGACGACCCACACGGCGAGGGTGATGATGTTGAACATCCCAAACGAGCCCGCCGGGATTTGGAAGCCATGGGTGATGTGGCGGTCCATGGAACTGGCTTGTAGGGTTGGGAACGAGGATTGGCTTATGTTCACCGATATCATGATCCCTGCGGACCATATGGGGATCACCTTTATCAGGGATTTCAGCTCCTCGACTTGATCGATTGTACAGAGATCCATCGAGATGTCTGCCGAGGAGGATGATGATTAGGGTTCTTGATCATACAGGCCTTGTTTAAGAACCTGGAATGTCAAGTAGGGTATTAGTTTTCAAAGGGTAGGAAGGAAATTTTATGTTCTCATTTTGGTAAAGGGGATTACCGCAGCTTCTTCGTCGGTGAAGTGTATTCTGAGCCCTTCTCACGGTAATAAGCATCTCTGTCGTCGTTATTTCCTGGATATTCAAGCCTTCGATTCTTACAGGCGGCTATGATCACCTGAAAGAGGCCGGCGAGCAAGCTCTTGCTTGCCTTGGGCTTGACGTACAACGAAGAGGCGGCGAAGAACATTAGGGCGGATAAGAGCATGAGAACGGAAGGTACGCCGAAGCCCACCTTCCATCCCTTGTGATCTTGGATGTAGACGATGGCTGTTATGGCTATCAAGACAGAGACAGAAGCCGAGGCGTAGTACCAATTGAAGTACCTCTCAAGCACTCTGTCGTTGTTGAGGTTGTCGCTTCTGTCAAGCTGGTTGGCTCCAAAGGCCATGGAACATGGCCGTACGCCGCCGCGGCCCCTAAAGACATGAGCCCAAATGATGATATCAAGAGAGTTAGCTGCCCAGGCGAGGCGAGCTTGCAGTGGTTCTGGGTTAGCTGGTCGCACGGCGGCGGCCTTGTTCTTGGGATCATTGCAGTTAGCCATAGCAACACCATCCCCTTAACAATAAGGAAAAAAAGGTGTTAGAATCTGAGGATTTTTGTCCTAATCCTCGACGGCTTTGATGTTTGTTTATTGTACCAGGAGACTGGCGAAGGAGCCAAGGCCAATGGCGAGGAACCGTCCAAGGAAAGAATCGGCCACAAAAGCTCCCAACAATGGCGTGAAGTTCGTGGCTGCCGACCAGTAAAAGATAAGGTTCGTAGCTCTTGCGAATGCCATGTTGTATTCGTTCATAAGGTAGAATATCATGTTGGGCAGCAAACCGTAGCTTGCTACCTTTTCGAACGATTCATTTGCTGCAAGCCCAACATAGATAGAATGCAGCAAGATCAGCACTTGAAGTTTTATGTAGTCTTACATCTGCAAAAACAAATAAAATGGATTACCTATGATGAAAGGCATGGTTATGAGGCCACCCTTGGGCTTTCTTGAATCTCTTCCCTTTTCCGAGACGACGTCGTTCTTCGTGCTACCTTGTTCTTGAGATGGGTTGTTCGTTTCCATCTCCATTGAATCTCTACCTTAAGTTCTTGGAGGAGAAGAAGGATGTTACTATATATCCATCGTCTTGTAAATGTCTACTTGCTTTTATAGCGCAAGAGGAGAACAATTATTACAGAGAGGAGAGAGAAGTTACTCTGTTTTTCAAGATTCAGTGCCGCCGCCAGGTAATTATGATATGAGAAAATTTCAATCACATTACAGCTTTGCTTACTTAATCATTTCACTGGCACGTGTGCATTTTGGGGACATTGACAGACAACTATGTATTTGTTCTTGGACTTAACCAAGCCAATGTAATATACATAAAGGCTATAGCACACTATTTTAATTAATAGCTAATGAAATAGAGGAATTCGTATGCCTGTCTTTAGCTGCTATACATAGATTGGTTTTCATAAATATTATAATATATTGCAAAGAAAAGATGGTCAATGGGCAGACATCATTTCATTGTAAACATTAGAAATAAAATAATTGAAAGCATGTATACGCAAATGTACATCCCAAGTTAGTAGCAAGAAAGTGGGAGGCAGGGACATTATGTGGTGAATCATTATATATTGGGAACTTTTCGTTTCAGGCCCATCTAAAATTTCACTTAAAATTCAGGCCCCATCACGAAAAACTGTAGTTTTAAAGACTCGATTTCTGCAGCACCACTTCATTATTCTCCGGTAACACTTCATTGTTGTTCAGTAAACTTCGTTGTTCAGAAATAACACACAAAACGGTCACGATACCAATACATATACATTTTATAATACTTTTTTAAGTTTAGGTCCTTATATCTAAATTTTACAGAAATTGGTCTTCTAAACAATAGTTTTTTCTTACAGGGTCTGAAACTTATTCTAAAACTTTAAAGAGATCTGAATTCAATATACCCTTATATATTGAAATCGGTAGGAAAAAAAGATCATTAGTAGCTAACTATCATCTAGTGTAGTTAGTTAATTCCCAAAGCGATGGATTATCCTCAA
>JAPQWV010004811.1:0-26061 GCA_027422505.1 Craterostigma plantagineum
TTTTCTTTTTCTCTTGTTCAACTTCTTGCTTCTCTTTATTCTTCTGAATCTCAGCAGCATACGATCAGTCTCAGCCTTTAAGCAACAACAGAATACATCATCAGATAACATAAGAATTAGCAATATGAACATCTATAAACCAAATAACAAAATCATATTATTACCTTTCTCTTTTTATTCTCCTCTTCTTTCTAGTCCAGAAACTGTTGCGGAACACCCCTCACATTTTGCTGTGCACTAAGAAGCAGTATCCCAGCTCCTTCATAAACTTGCCTGTATTTCTCTCCATGAATCCAGTAAGTGAAATTTGAACTTGTTTCCCATTCACTGCCTGCAACCATTAGTAAATGACTTATATGACCTTCACAAATAAAACAATCAAATTACTACTGTATGCCCTGGTTCTATGAAAACATAGGACTTTAAGGTACACAACGGTACAATAATATCTTTTTTCATAAAATGCAGAGCTCGAGTCCCATTAAATATGCTTCAGCTAAACATACCCTGTTTGGTGTGGGCAATGAGGCCTACCAGCGTGAAGAAAATGATATTCTGGACATATACGGTTGCCTTTCAATGACAGAGAGGATTATCAGTTTTAAGAGTAAGATTACCTTCCCCTCAAGGAGACCGTAAATAAAATTGATAAGGACTTCGTCTTCAAACCCAATCAGCTCAGTTACACGCTTTGCAATCCATGGCTTCATAACATCCATCTTCACTTTTGTCATGTCCACCTAAGCAAACAAAACCACAAACGAATTCAATCAAGCATCATATACACCACCTCAGTTAGCATATAATTTAGAGACAGTACTCTTCAACCATATACTTACGAGGATAGAATAAAAAACGTCACAATTCAATGTCTTGTTATTTCGAAAAATAAGCATCCTAGAAAAAAAAAAAACTACATATAAGAACTATACAAAGAACGAACCAGATGTTCCAATTCAGGAGCAAACTTCTGAGACTTGAGCAGCTTCGATTGCTTGTTCGAAAATCTTGTGTCCTGATCTGCTGACGTGCCCTAAATTTCAATTCACAGCCAAAAATAGTAAGAATTAAACTATCCTAATCCATTGAAAAGCGTGAAAAACAGAACCTCGAACGAAAGAAGATCTGATTAGTAAGAGCACTGATACATCAAACAAGAAGTTGTCGAAGATTGGAGCAAGCTAGCGAATCTACTCGGAAATGAAAGACGAAAAAACAAAGTTGAGAGCTTTTACCCGGAAAAATCCACCATACATCTTGCTAGGGCTTACGTTCTGCAGCTGAGATAGTGAGTGCCTGCCGCTCTGTTGTGACGATATTTCTCAACTTAGGGCTTCACTGCACACAGACTACAGAGAGACCCATACGATGCCGTTTCATATAATAGAAATAATATAAATATAAAAAATAAATAATATATAGAGAAAGAGGATATATTGTCCCACAAACGCGTACTCAAAACGTAAACGGATGCAAACCTATTTATATTCATCTCTTTGATTCCCTTTCTCTGTCTCCTCTCCTCCCTCTCCCACATCTGTCCTCTTCCTTCTCATTTTTCTCTCGAAAATTTTCCTTCACTCTCAAAACCAGGCAGAAATTCATCAGTAATTATTTCGATCTGTGACTATTTTGTTTGAATTTTTTTGGAACCTGGAAAAAATGGCGACATCTTCTACCAGCAGTGTTTACGCTCACGTCATCGAGGACGTTATCAACAAGGTTCGCGATGAATTCATCGCCGACGGTGGACCCGGTCAAGGCGTACTCGATGAGCTCCAAGGGGTAATGATTTTTTTTTGTTTTTTTGTTTTGGATTAAGTTAGGGTTTTAGGAACTGTTGTGGCATATTTACTACGTTGATGCAAAAATACTTATCCAATTCTTATATTTAACATCCAGTTCAGTTTTTGGATTCCGAATCTTGGTTTGGGTGTGTTGTCAGCGAAAATTTTAAATCTGGGCTGTTCTGATATTGTAATTTAGTTTTTTTAGGGAAGATGTGAAAAGGGGAGCGAGACTTGTAGTAATCTTTGATGCTTAGAGAATGTTTTCTCGGCCATTTTCTTGGGAGGGTTATGATTTTGTAGTTGAATTTTGGGTGAACTGAGGCATTATATTGTGATCTACAGTTGTGGGAGCTGAGATGATGCAAGCTGGAGCCATGTTGGGACAGATAGATAGATCTGGTATGAAAAATGCTGTTTCAGGAGGTGGTATGACTCCGAATCCTTTGCACGATCTGAATGTCCCGTATCAAGGATCTGATGAGTATGAAACTCCTACTGCTGATTTACTCTTTCCTCCAGTGAGTTTCTGTCTTTCTTTCTTCCGGAAATATAGAATTACGTACCTTTGTATTTCTAACCATGACATTTGTGATTGTGTAGACGCCGTTGCAGACACCTATGCAAACTCCATTACCTGGAACTGTGCAGACTCCATTGACTGGAGTGGCTCAGACACCATTGCCTGGAACTGCCCAGACTCCTGGAAGTGATAATGGTTCATTCTATAACATTCCACTGGTGGGACCCCGATGACTCCTAACGAGTATGCATCAGCTAACATAATGTAGGTGCTTCTGAAAATGTAAGGGCTGGGCATGGAAAACCTAGCCAATACATGGTATCACTAGTTTCTTGAGCCTTTATATTTGTCGCCATTTATCTAATTAATTCATCAATACATTCCAATAATCGTATCTATGTTATTCTCTTGCTCAAGCCTTCATTATTTCTATTCTGACGGAACTTGAAAATTCATTTGAATCCTACAGCTTCCACCTTCATCTTGGTTAAGCAAAAGCCTGGTCTTGACGTGAATGTTGGTTAGTATAATTTTAGGAGATTCATGGAGAGAACTTGTAACTGTTCCGTTCAAATTATTAAGAATAACTAAGATATAATCTAGTGATAAACATGATTTTTATCTATTCCATTTCCTTGAAGCTTATGATAATCGCAAGAAGGTGAGAGGAGGGGTGCCCCTCATCAGCCTACAACTCAGGTAACCGTTTCCTTTTCGCATTTGAAACTACTTTCCATCTTTTTAATATTACATACAGAAAGAATGACTACGTCAGTTTCCGTATTTTCAAATTGCTATCTACACTTCCTCACCTGTTAATGCCTAATATTATCGTGTCTATATAAATAAACTGAAAATGTGAATGAAGGATTTTTTCATGGCATCATCGGGAAAGCGAAAACGTGAGGACTTCCCTAAAAAAAAAACCGGACGGTGGATACATTCCTCAGCAAGATGGAGCTGGGGATGTTATATCAGATGAACTGAAGGTAGCATTAGTTATAAGCTGCAAGCCTGAAATTTATTTACTTTGATTGTATAGTTTTCATATGCAACTAGGATAGTAGAGTTTGATAACAGATTACGACTCCAACATCGATATTTTCCGTTAGATAACAATTATAAAAAACCCAGACATTGCTCTGCTCGTACCTTCATAAATATTTATATGTTCATTGACAGGTTTCTCTTGGGAAAATGTATGCAACAATTCCACAGTCAGATGGTCCCACCCTGATCCGTATGATGATGTGCTGTCTACTCCAATGTAAGTTTGCTTCTAGGCACAGGGCTCATCAAACAGTCTGTTTCATTTTCAAACAGTATTTTGTTTGTTTGTCTCCCCACATGCACCATGTTTTCATTGTTGTATTTAGTGATTTACATAGTGCCATATGTTGCTAGGATTTTGTTTATTGCTTCTCGATGAAGCATTCTTCCAGTGAATGTATGCCTGTTCACCTGGGCTGGAGCACAAACGTTATGGACAAAGTGGTGCTTTTTTGTGCACTGAAAATTTAATTGTTTTGTCATCAGCAATTTAATCTGTTGAATTTGCAATAGCAGTTTGTTGATGATTTCAAAGTAACTCCAAAACTAATTTTAAATGGATTGCCTGTGATGATATAGAAATACGGTACAATTGAGGATATCTAAAAGACATTGAGGGAATCCTGTATTTTTTCCTTGAATTTTTATTATTTCTGTCAACATTGATTCCCAATGATTCTGATGACCAATTAGGTGACAAAAGAGGATGAAAATGAACTACGCCGTGCATCTCTTTTATCATTAATAGTTTTCCTCCCTTGATCACCTCCCACCCGCATTTTTCAATTTTCCATTTTGTTAAACTGATGCAATTTTTCATAACTTGGCCGCTTTCTTCTGATGTGCAAGATATACAACTACCAAGGAGCAGTGAATGAGGATTACAATATGCCAATACTCCTATGCCAAACGGTGAACACACTATCTAATCTTATTGAAATTTCTACGTGTGATGTTTTTGCTCCAATTTCAGAACAACTAACATTTATAATTCTACTAATATGCAAGCTGCAACGCCTGCTCCTCTTCAGACTGAACCTGTCGATGATGACGATGAACCTCTGAATGAAAATGACGACATTGAGGCAGATGATTTGTCCGATGCGAGGATCTAAACACAACCCATCTGGTCCTAGCTCAGTTTGACAAGGTAGTGCTCATTGAATACAAATCCATCTTTATTAGCTATTTCTCTGCATGGACCAATCAATGTACCAATTTTCCTCATATGATGCTGATATGTTTTTATATCTTAGGTGACACGGACCGAGCAGGTGGAAGTGCACCTTGAAGAATGGCATCATGCATCTGAACGATAAAGACGTTCTGTTCAACAAGGTTTGTTGTGCCATCTTTTCGCCTTTTATCTCCTTATGATAAATCCTATTCTTTAAATTTTCTGATGTATTGAACGAATTTTGTTGAGTCATTTTTTCTACAGGCAACGGGTGAATTTGACTTCTGAGTTTGTTTGGAGAATTGCTGAAATGGTGCTCTATGAGGAAGAAGCTGGGGAAGGAGTTTTTTTATTTCACATTATCTCTATCTCAAGAAAACAATATATTCAGGCTGTGCTTCGGTGGACTCATGTACATACAGAGTTTGTCTTGCTTGCTAATTTCCGACATTGAAACCTTTGAAAAATCTCGACTGTGTGGTAATGTTGAAGCTCTTTTCAGTACTTATTTACACAGAAAGTTATCCTAAAATGGAACCTCGGATGCAGCACATGCGTCGTATGGTCATTTGATCTGCTTCTGATGAAAACCACCATCATTGTAAATAGTATATTTTGATTATTATTATCATATATATCAAAAATATATTTCATGCATTTTTAACTTTCTGAGTTAAGGAATGCATAGTTCTTTTCGTAGGGACTCGGAGCAATTTAATATGGTGCGAGGCAACAAAACAGAAGCTATAAAATCCTATGAAATCTTGCAGCATCAGGCTAAAGCCAAACATACGCAAAATCTACTAATTTGTTTTCGCGGTTACGTGCGCCATATATGCGCCTGATTATAACAAGTTGAAGTTATGTCACGCTATTGGGGGACACATGAGAAGTTCGAGAACGTTATATATGTCGTACGCATATCATTAGTAGTTTATGAGCTTTTTTGACATCGGTCGGTGGTGCGTACAGCAGGCGAGGTCAAGACTATAAATGTCCTTTCAGGTGTAGGCGCCTCTCTACGTTCTTCCTCTCGTCATTCCCTCTCCTTTAAGCCTGGGACGACATCGTTATTGTTGCTTTGTTGTGGTGGCTTTGAACCTTCCATTCTTCGATATCCAAAACTACATTACGACGGAGATGTAATGAGAAGGAATTGATACACAAACGCCTCATTGAAAAGCATAGAGACAGAAAGAATGCGCATCCCATAAGTCGTCATGCACGCGTTAGGCGCGTCTTTGAAATTGTCTTTACCTCCAGAGAGCTCACTTTGTGTGTTATTGGCCCACAATTAATGAGTCATATATACGTTTTCAGGACAGCGCTCATCGAGGAACTCTACAGAAGCAATGAGGAGAATAAGAGACTGGAGGAGGAAAACTGAATGCTCTCGCTGAAAAATTGAGGGTCGCCGAACTTAAGCAATTTTACATAACATGCAGTGTAATATCAGTATTTTCTTGACCTAATACCTCCTTCATCAATCAATTTATGACGTCTTTCATCACGTGTTTTGCGCAGTGGAGTTGCGAAGAAAGAGTAATAGCGCAGTTGGGCTCGGCGGGACGCGCCAGGATATATAAGTATTCTTGCCTCAATGAATTACTCATATTGCTCAGTAATTACCTAATAGCATAGCTTCTAATTAATGGCGATGATCATGCAAATGTTCCTCGGAAAGCTGCATTGTTGCGCGCGCTTGGTATGATTTTACTTGTGGTGTTTGCTTACTGAATATTTGTGTGTGACTTGTGTGTTCTTCTATGGTACTCTTGCTTTGATGGTTGCTCAACTATGGATGCTTTATTTATCCTATGCTTGCATAATTTTCAATTACTCGCTTTTTTATTTACACGATCATTCTTTTCCTATATAAATTAATGTGTGGTTTCATGTCTTGGTATTTGCCTCCGTGCAATGGGATTCACCAACTACGATAATGAATTCTAGTTATTTGAATTTCCAACGAAGATTAGAAAAAAAGTTCGAATGATCGTTTTCACGCCGACAGGACGAGAAGATAGTCGCGTAACTCAGATATATAACAAATGTTGAAAGAATAAACTCAATATACATCTATTAAGTAAAATCCTTAATGTAAATTTCAATCATCAACAATATACATATAATATGTAATAATTAATTCATTTAGCTCCGTAGGCATAATATTAAATCAACGGGAGGAAAAAAAATTGATTACATCAATGAGTGGGAAAACATTAACTACATGTGTCATTTGAAGTAATTTAATAAAGGTGAGATAATATTTCAAAAAGGTGTCAACGTATTTCATTTATTTATTAACTTCTTAAACAATCATATTACATCGACGAAATCCTATTTTAACAGGAAAAAATTTACTACCGGTGTCACATGTGGTAATTTACTAAAGACAAGATAATATTTACAATACAATATATTCTCACCTAATTTAGGTGGGAAGACTTGAGTTGTAACGGCAGTCCACATATGAAAAAAGCTGTCAGTGTCAAACCTCTCTACGTCTACGCTCTTATATATACGGGTTGTCTTGAGCTCTCACTCTCGCACCATTTGCACTGCGTTCTAAGGTATTATTTTGTTCCATCTCTTACATCATATACATCTTCTTCCAATTCTCTCATTTTCTTTAATTAGAGGTGGTAAGTAAGCACATTTATTTTTTTTTTTTCCATCCTTTCTAATATATACATCTATTTGTGTCTAGTTTTGAAGCGTCAAACATACCTGATATCGAAGAAATGGAAGGTTCAAAAATACCCGCAAAACAACAACAATGAAGACAACAAGATGTTTGTACTTTAGGATTTTCATATTGCGCGTATATATGTATAATTGTATATATATATATATACGCACACACATGTCTATGATGTTTCTCATGTTGAGATTTTTGTATTAATTTCTTGAATTTATAAATCAGTTTTTTTATGCTTTTCACTTAACAGGACGGCATCAAATCGTCGGGGTGACGAGGACGACGTGCAGAGAGAGTTGAAAATACTAAAGGTGTAAATACACATACATACATATATACGTATATGCACACATTATGGCCTTCTTCGCGCTTTTAGTGTTTAAAAAAGTCGTATATATACATATTAGGACCAATACAAGCGCTCGTCGATGAACTCGACAAAAGCAAAGCGGAAGTAAAAGGCTAGAGGAAGAAATGTTCCCCTCCAGCAACAATTAAACGATCTAACCGAGAAATTGGGGATCACCCAACGTACGTAATTATTACATAACATGCAATATTTACTATTTATGTCATTCATAGATCTCGTTTTATGATGTCGTCGGGGTGTTTTGCGCAGTGAAGATTGCGGAGAGAGAAGAGATGGCCGTCGGGCTCGGGAAAAGTTGGATCGAATAAAATCGAGCAGTGGTGCTTCGACTTCCAATTCGAAGCCAGTACAACAAGAGGGCCAAGATGATCTCGATATTGACCAGTTCTTCAGTTTTGAGGAGATAGACAAACCATATGCTGATGCCAATAATCAAGATGGAATTGTTCCTTACATATGTGTGAGTTTCGAAGATTTAGTTTCTCTGCTCCATATCTTCTGTAGTAACATCTATCTTTATTTTTTGGTAAAAAATCAATATAAATTATGGATATTTAGCTTTTTTTTCTTTACTTCATTTTTATTCCTTTTCTAACACGTAGCATGAAGCATCATATGATGTTTGGACAATTAACGTTTTATGAATACATGGCGATTGTGATAAAAGAAATACGGAAATAACAATTCTACGTGGAAATCTTTAACAGAAAAAAAAAATTAAGGGAGATGCTCCTTAATTAGAGAGGTGATTCTTGCCGTATTTATGCCATACACGAAATCTTAAATACATTTCGTAATAAAATAACATTATCTAGCAAAACATGTTACTTTTGGGGTGATATATAAGAAAATACCCAATTGAATAAAAATTTACAAATCAGTAACGTGTCTGAGATTTTGCAGATAGGTGCCCGTTTCACTGTTCGTACCAATTTCTCAGTCTTGTCGTACCTTTTTATGCGTACCACATCACGCATTTATATGGTATCCTATACAGTTTCTATATGATACCGTAGTTTGTTATATCTGACGTACCATTTTCTCATCGTATTACATCCAAAATACGTTGTTATATGGTAATGAGTTATAAGGCGTACCTGCGGCGGATTGAGTACCTATGTGCAAAAAATTTATTCTATTAGGTACATACATATAAAATAATACTGACATATTACTGAATTATAAGTTTTTATGCAAAGAATCTAGTTTGCTGTTTTTTTTTTTTTAAATTTATCACCAAGGTCATTTGGTCTTTGTGTATGCTGACCTCGAAGAGAGACGAGAGATCAGAGTTCAGACCACCAACACCATTACCACGCGGGGATTTTTTCACGAACAAAACGAATCCCCTTTGAATTTTCTGTTAATCGGCGAGCTGCGATCAGTGGTAGATTTTTTTGTTGTTGTCTCATCTCGTGCCAATCTGCTAACCAATCGTGTTTGGGAACGAAGATGAGAAGGATGATATGGTGACATTGGTTAGTGCGGAAGGTTTCGAGTTCGTGATCGACAAGAAAGCTGCTATGGTCTCTCAGACAATTCGCAATATGCTTACTTCTCCTGGTAAATTATCTCTCTCGCAGGTGAAAATCTGCGAGATTTGTTGATCGTCTATCTTTATGTTTCGTGATCATTGAAGAGATATATCGGAGTCTAATTTCGCCACATATTGAAGCTCTAGGTTACGTTTGTGTTTTCAGTGATTGAATCATCTTTTGAGTCCTCGTTCAGTGATAACTTGAATTTTGTGAATTCAATTTCAATTTTTTTTATTGTTCACATTAGGGGGGTTTGCTGAAACGGAGCAAGGGAAAGTGTCATTTCCTGAGATAAGCACCACCATATTGGAAAAGATTTGCCAGTATTTCTACTGGTCTCTTCAATATGCTAGGTTCTTCCTCTTACTTTATTTCAGCTAGTGTATATCTTTGTTTTGTTTCCTTTGTCCCCTTCTCTTGTGAGTGTGATATTCATATGCTTGATGGAACCAAAGCCTATGGATTTCATTGATATTGCGTAGTCATTAAAAAAAATAAAAATACTCTATATCGATGTGATAGTAGATCCTTTAATAGAATGCCCCTGATTTGGTACCTTTCAATTGTAGTGGCAAGGAGACTGTGTTCCACATTGAACCCGAGCTTACCTTAGAACTTATGATGGCAGCAAATTACTTGCACACATGAACAGGTATACATCTCTTTTGGAATTTATCATGGTACTATGAACTAACACCTCTGCAACCTTGTCTTCACATATCAATTCCATTATCCTTTCAGCTCTAATGTATTTCGAGTGCTCTATCAATGCCAGGGTAGGTAATAGGATACGTTTGTTGTCATGCAGAGGCTGCGTTCATTATTGCTACAGTTGTGAGATAGTTGTGTTGTTTTCCTACCCTAATCTAATCAGTTGGACCATTTTGTTGTTCTGAATATTTGTTGTATCGGATGAAAGCTAGAATTTACGATTCTACTCGTGGCTTGATTCTATTCTATAATTGATTGACATGTACACGTCTAAAGGAATCCTCATTTTCTCACGTGAAAAATCAGATTGATGTTCCTCTTATGAATAACAATTTTGGCGGTGGGTGGTGATGCTGATATTCGTCCATTCAGAACTTGAAAACGATAAAAACGACAGCCCAAAACAAGCGTTTCAACAGTTTCACCGAGACAAACAAGGGCAAACTTCCCCAGTTATTTGTTTCTACTATGCTGCAACTGCCAAAGATGAAGATAAAGGGCAGCGATAAATATACCTCTTTACTACAACCGATGATGGCCGCGCGCCAAAGGATCCCGAGAAATCGAATACACAGACTCCGAGTACAGCGATGGTCGTTCCCTAGGCAAAACGAGCGGCTGCTGCTGCCCAACTCCAAAGGCACTGCTACTCGCAAAACTAAACGGCCTCGGCGCCATTCTATCAAACGATTCTCCCCCTCCATAATTAGTAGGTCGATACTCAGCCCTTCCACCTCTGTAAGGCTCCCTCCTATACAAAGGTCCCATAAGGATCGACGTATGGATCCGAGCGGCTCGTTAGCTGATACGATGGCAGAGGCACGACCCGCCCGTCTCTATACGGGTCGGGCTGGTCCATATACGGTCTCTTCTGTCCCTCGCGTACGGGTCGTGGGGTTCCAAGTACGAGCTTCGTACCTCTCTGTGACTGTCCAGGTAAGGTTCTCGGGCAACCCTGTAGAAAGTATCGCGGCTTACTAGCAAAGGCTCTCGACGCTCTATTAGGGGCGATGGGACCCGCTCGTCTCTGTAAGGATGGCTCCGCCCTAGGTGTGGATCGCGGCGGTCCCGATACGTTCTGTCCCTCTCGGGATAGATGTCCCGCCTGTAAGAATCGGCGTGCGAAGCCCTCTCATAGGCGTAAGGAATAGGTGGAGAACGAGGGCTTAGGATCCTCCTTGCATGCTTGCGAGGGCTCGGGGCGACCCGGTTCGTCTCTCGGGCGGGTCGCCTCTTTCTGATGGGTATTTCCCTTTGGGTCGAGGGGCGGAGTTTTGCTGGTTTGGGTCCTCTGTTTGGCTTTGTTTGTCGGGGCCCTTTTTTGGCTGATGTGATGAATAACTTGCATAGTTGCTTGACCTGTGAGAAGAATGATATGACACGATCGATGAGGCTTCTTGGATTCTGATTACTGGCAATGTTATGTTACGGATACAGAAGCACTCATAACTTACCTGCAAAGAATTCAGCTTGCAATCGAACTTGTTTTTGGTGTAGTAGTTTTCTTTGATCACCTTTTTGAACTTCTCCTCAGCTAAAGGCAAGCAATCGTCAAGAACACTGTATCGCACCTGGTAGAATATCCAGGTTTACTAAACAACTACGAATATTTTCTTCACCTAAATTAACCGACATAGATATTTACAGTTAGAACCTAAGTATATTACAGATACTACGAGAGGAAAAAATAAGTGAGCTGCTGTAAGCATGGAGAAGTTTCACTAAAATGACAGGATTCTTATCTGTGGAAACTTCATAAGACATCCATCTCCAAGGATGAGATATCTGGTTACCTGATAACGTTAAGTCACATGTTTATATTATGGTCCCGTGTAGAGAAGTTGATACTCATTTCTCATATACTCTCCTTAAAGAGAAAATGTTTTGTATCAACTTAAGGAGTGCTAGAATCTTTCATATGCTAACTATCACATGCAAATAGATGAGCACGAAAAGGGATATCCAACTACACTTGACATGTGCAGATAATAACCAAACCTGGGATGGAAACTTTGATTTGAAAGCCTTCGGTTCGATGTTATAACCTCCAGGACCTGCAGCTTTGTAGATTCCGTACATCAATTTAAATCGACGTCGTATAAGAAGAGTCGCATTCCTTTGTATATCTTCTCAACGACGTCTTTCTTACTCTCTGGCAGGCCAAGAACTCTATATTTGAAGCAGTCGTGCTTCGTCTTTGAACTGCAAAAGAAAATCATCCCCATGCTCTTCACTTTTGCCTTCCCCTTTCTACTGTGAGAGGGTTCTGGCTTATCCACAGGCTTGCCTTTCATCGACTTCTCAGCCTGCCCTATACTCTTTTTACGTGATTTTTCGCCATCCTTCAACTTCAATAATTTCACTTCCTTCCGATTTCCTTCACGTCCTTCCTCTCCGTCTCGTTCCACGACGTTTTCCTTTCCTTCATCATTTTTCGCATCACTTTCTTCTGATGCCTCCTCTTCGCCGATATCTTCATCATCGAGATCTTCTTCCACTGGCTCATCATCTTCACTAATATCGTCCTCACCTTCACCAAATTCTCATCGGCTTCGTCATCTTCTGAGCCTTGTTGTGGAAGATTAGGTTCGTCTTCATATTCAGAACCAGGATCTGATTCTTCCAAATCATCATCATCACGATACAGTTCCACTCCTGACTCAATCAAGACATCCTCATGGTAGACTATTTTTGTTCCCTCTCCATCTTCCTCATCGTTGTTTCCTTCGACTTCATTTATAGCATCAAGTTGATCTTCCTCTCCACCCTCATCTTCTCCATGATTTCTTTCATGTTTCTCATGTCCACCCTCATCAGTAGTCTCTACAAAAGTAGCAGATCTTTATATTCAGCCTCAGCAAACTTCATTTGCTGAAAATTTCTATTGGCAGTAACAGCCTTCTTTTGCCTCTCTTCTCTAACAGGACATTTCCAGGCCTCGTTGTTACAATTAGGGTTGTGATTGTGACTCAGCCAAACCAAATTAATCAAGCTCAAAAGACTCGTGGCAAAAACCACACATTTGATTCTAAATAAGAAAAAGAATTATCTGGAAACATGTTATCTCATGCCTTATCTTGAATTAAGGGAAACCTTTCCATTTCATACCCGGATCTAGGAAAAATTCAAAGCAAAAAACAAGGAGATAAAAAGAGTTAAATTCACCAATCGATTCCAAATTATTCCGGCATATATTAGATCGAAATCAAGGTCCAAACGACATATCAAACGCAAATCAAGCGATTAAGAAAAAGACGAATACGAAGTACCTAAATCAGGCATCTTGTCCCGAGAGCGAGACTGACGGTGCCAGCAGCTCAGCTATTGATAAAAGTATGAGCGTTGTAATGAAATGGATCGAAACTCCAGGTTTTCATCTCATATATGAACAAACAAGGGATGGAGAAAAAGTCGTTGAAATAAGGAAAAAATAATAAACACGCGCACACGCGCGATAAAAAGATATATACGTGTTTTTGTTTTCTACTCCCTCCTTCCCATAATTTTTATCACATTTCTTGATGGGCACGGATATTAAGGTTCTATTATTATAATAATATAGTACAATTAAAAGATAAAAAGTCTATATATTTTAACACGTCTTTTAAGAATATTTAATATTATTATATTGATTGTTTGTGATAGTTTTTACCTAAAAGGAAATGTGATAAAGTTAGTGGACGCACGAAATGGAAAAATGTGATAAAGTTGCGGGACGGAGGGAGTATTTTATATTGACACATCTCGCGAAATTGAAATGTCGAATATTATAACTAAATGAAAAAGTGGAGAAAGTGGAACTTAGCTTGTCAATGGGCGGGGATTCCCCGTCCCCGCGGGGATCCGCCCCGAACGGGGCGGGGACGGGTCATATTTTGTCCCCGTAGGCGGGGAGGGGCGGGGACGGGGATCATAGTCCCGCCCCGCGGGGATCCCGGCCCCGTCCAAAAATATATTTTATATCTTAAATTAATATCTAAATAATATTTTTATACATAGTTTAAAATAATATTTTTAACTCATTTTTTATTATTATAATATAAATATTATCTAAAATATAGTATAAATAATATTTCTAATTTATATTATACTGAAAATATAATTTTTTTAAAAAAAGTGGAGACGGGGACCCGACGGAGACTGGAATGGGGATTCCCCGTCGATGCGGGGACGGGGATGGGGACCTAATCCCGGCCCCGCCCCGTTGACATCCCTAGGAACTTCTCAATTCTCACCAACATCGATGGCCAATACAATATCACCTCAAATTTCTTTCAACAGATATGTTCTCAAGCCAACCACGATCAACTCAGTGGGGAGTAAAAAATTCTTCTAAGAAATTTGATGTTGAAGATTAAACACACTGAATTTTTTAGATTCCCACGTAGCATAAAGAAAATGAATAATAACGTTGACAACCTTCTTCCTTTCGTTGTATATACCATACACACACAGCACACACACAATAATGCAAGAAGAAGCATTGTATATCAACCGCTGCATAACTCCACACAAAGCTTCTGAATCTCCGAGGTTGTTGTTGTGTTGCTGCTGCTAAAATTATTACCCAACAAGTAAAACTTGCTCCTCTGATTTTGCACGCACGTCAAGTTCAGTTCATCTCCACTCTGACTAGACTGCCACATTTACATACGTAGAGCGTTACTTTTATTTTGAATTTTATCGTTCAGTCGACTTATAAGAGTGTTATTACATGATGAACTTTTGCGTAGTAAGTCAAGCTGTTCTTACCATGCATCGAGCTTCTTCGCAGTTCCAAAACGGCGTCGGGACGCAGCTCAAGTAATGACACCAACTGCAGCGATCGTTTCCGTCGACCCCTTTCATGAGCGAAATCAACCCCAAGCTGAATCTGTTTTTTTCGCACGAAATCCATTATACGTTCGTCTTTGATGTAATAAAAGATCCCGTTGATAGACTCGTTCTTACCCCGATTATCAGAAGCGTCAGGGAAAGAACCAAGAACACGTACTGATACGCCTTGTACTTCGCCTTGCGAGGTTTTTTCGACTGATAGCCCATGCCTTGGTCCGCCGCCCAATAGTATCCGAACTGGGGACGGATCAACAGGACGAACCCCAGGAGAAAACCCGAGACGAATCCTCCGAGGTGGGCGAAGTTGTCGACGTGCGGCAAAATCCCGACCGCCATGTTGATCATTATTATCAGGACGAGTGTCACCAGCGACTCGAACTGCAAGTAGAAAGAAAAAAGCAATCTATTAGAAATCGAGGGATCCTTGCCGAAACCAATTAGTAATAGGAGGAGAAAGTCTGTTATATATATATATATATATATATTATTGTAGATTGAAAAGCTTGAATTACTCTATTTGGGACAAGCCCAACTTCAAATTTTCGTGGCCGCGTTCTTATAACAAATTGAGGCCAACAGGCATAAACTTCGACCATAAATAAATACATGCTACAGAAATTACAGGTACATATTTTATATGTTATTTTGTGGGTCCTATCTATGCAATAGACCATAATGCCGCGCGGACGTTCTTTCTTACCTTGCCTTCGTAGATCGTCCAGTTGACTAACAACTCGGAGAGCATAGCGCCGAGCAATCCGAATAAAGCGCCCGAGGCGCCCACGGAGATGGTAGTCTTGACGAAGAGGCCGGAAAGCAAGCTTCCTCCGATCCCCGACAAAACGTACAACAATCCTATTCGCGCGAACCCGAACTCTTCCTCCATGCGAATCCCGACGAATAGGAGGCTCACCATGTTGGCTAAGACGTGGAAGACTCCCGCGTGTAAGAACATGCACGTCACGAGCCTCCATAGTTGGTGCTCTCCGACCACTCTCCCGACTTCCAACGCGCCCATGTTCAGGAGCCTGACAACGACTCGACGAATTCAATCAGCATTTAGAGGTAATAGCCCACGATCTTATATCGACAAGTCAGATTTGTTGAAATAATGAAAAAGTAAGGACGAACATACGTTGAGGCGGTTGGGCCGAGCAAGGGATTCTCGCGGGTGCTCTGAAAGGCGAAACGGCCGAGCTCGGAGACGCCGATGCAGTCGTCGGAGTTTCGGGGGCAGTTGTTTTCGTACATCGACAATGCGAAAAGGAGACGTTGGCGATGACGATGGTTGGGACGAGCCATGGTATCCATTTCTTTGGGTGGTTGCGGTCCTTTCTGGGCGGTGGAGCTTGGTGGAGATCTGTCTGACGTGGCACTACCTTGATATCTAGCACCGACTCCGGCGAGGAGTTGGTGGGCTCCGACCCATTACCGTTTTTTTTTGCCCTTCTTTTTCTCCCTTTTCCTGTTGGTGTTTTCGAGGGATTTTTAGTTTTGCATGTTGTAATAACTTCCATCGAAGTTTGGTGGAGATCATTAAGTTTTATTTATAGTATACGTAATCTTACGTAGAGAATTAACTACTTTTTTTTATTAAAAAAAAAAACCTAAAGGCTGAGATTTCAAGTTCAATACGAATAAAAACCACAAAAGATCAGTCGACGACGGCATTTGAAATTGGAAATCTGCCGGAGAACAAAAAGGAAAGGCCGTCCCGAACTTAGACATAATACTAGGTAATCAGTCGTCGTGACGATTCCTCAAATCCTCGATAGTTTTGGTAAGATCAGCTACAAGCAAACCGTTCCTACGCTTGTCCTCTGCCTCGACATCATCGACAGTCTTCAAGTCGCCATTTCTTCGAAGATATTCCCCTAGACGCCTTTCGTATTGTAATCGTCTTCCCTAGCAATCCAACCGTAAAATGCAGATACATCATCATCATCTTTGCAAGGGACATCATTGCGGTAATCTTTCTTGCCATGATTCTCAGCCTCGAAAGACTTCTCAAACATCAAAGCCCTGTAAAAACCAGACCAAGTCCTCTCAAACTCCACCACAGCATATCCCTCAGCACACCTCGATAAAGCTCGAATTCTGACGGGGCGAATCCCTTTCCTGACGAGATCGTTCTTGACATTGGATATGCATATACCTTCGCTGTTAGCATTTGCTAGAATTCCCATCCAAGGCCATACAAAGAGGTCGTTCGCTGCAGCATTGCTAGGTTGAGCCTCGATGGCCAGCCTAGAGAGGTCTGAGGATAAGCTGACGTCATTATTCATGAATCTGACGAGGCCCATATGCTTCGCCTTGCGCTTGATATCTTTGTTGTTCTGAGATCCCTTTCCAACGTCAGAGGCGTGCTGAAGAATGTCCTTGAATGGATAGACTAGCTTCTTTTTTCCAGGGCAGTATGGCATCTGTAGAGTTCGTCGGAGAAGATCACCTTTTGGGCGTCGGCCTTCAGCTGTTCGTAGCATCGATCGACGTATTCTTCGAGCTCTGATTCGCTGACGTCGGTTTCGTCTTCTGAAGAAGGATGAGACATTGCTTGGTGTGACACAATCTGAAACCTAAGAAATAGGTCATAAAGTTATACCAAACTACCAAAAAGGAAGAAGGAAATCTAAACCCATGCCAAGATATCAACTTTCTCACCGCTGCAACGTTAACAGCAGCTAACCTAAAGGGGCGACGAAGCAAACAACAATCTCCAAGAATACTTCGAAAACAACGCATTTGAATGTAAAAAAGACTAGGATTTTCAGCAGTAGCTTACAGAGGGAAAGAAAGTTAACGCGTGAACAAAAATAGAGCCACAAACAAACGATATTGAAGAAGATCTGAAAAGATTTCATTACCTAGTGTTGTAATTGGTTGCCTTTGCCGTTGCCTAAGATGCGGCTCCGCCGCTTGGATATCAACATCAAGGTAGCAACAATAATTACTTTTATCACCCCCATAGTATATGTTAATAAGAACAGGCCCATTGGCTTCACGTTATTACATTTTGACCCCATAAATAGCAATACGATCGTCATTTCGAATCTGAATGTTTTCCAAGCTAAAAAGATTAGTTGTTTACAACCTTGCTTAGCTTTTGTTTTGCTTTGGTATGTTCACTGTTTGAAGATTAAAGAAAGTGAACTTCTTGCTGCGAATTGTTTCTTCAGGTTCAGTAGAACAGATAAAGATGTGATTTTTCTCACAGATTGAACTCGAATGTGATTCCCTTAACGTCCATATGCACCACATCATCTAAAAGATGCACTGGTAATAAGGAGAATTCATCACTATTGCTTCACGTACAAAGCTGCATATTTCAAGAATCAATTATGCAACCTATTGAGTATGAAGCTGGCCAGCAAAAGATGAAGAAAAATAAGTGCAATTGCTTTCAAGATCCGCCTAAAATCACAAGTACTCAGTAAAATCATCTCAGAGCTGCAATTCAGATCTGAAACAGACTGAATCAGAATTCAACGAATCGTTCTGTGTCCGAAACAGATGAGTCGAGGCTTAGCCGCTGCAAGGCCGAAACTTTGTCGCCTCCAAATTGCAAGGGAAATTAGGGTTATGTTAGGACCTCGATCTCATTTTCCAACCAGGTTTTATTATTACAAGCTCTCACGTGCTATACATCACATTCTTCTAGAAGGACGGGGTATCTAAAACACTATTAAATAAATAAACGCAAGAAATTGCGCAATTATTATTATAAGTGTAAGTGTGATCATAGAAGATTCGAGTTGGTTTGTGCATCATTGGCAGATTTGTATGTCTATTAAAGGGCTTCAATTTTATTGGCGTAGTTTCCACTGTTTCATGTTTGACCAACTACGACATAAACAGAAGATTGAGACATCGTCTGCATACGTTTCGTATGATGTTCATGGCTGCTTCCTAGAACGTTCTTTTCGTCACTGTTTTTCCATATATATCAAACGATGATGACCATGTTCTTTAACTTCACAACTTCAGTGAGCTGCCACTTTGGAAAAGTCAATCAAGTTCCTCTTTGAAGAGATCATAGTATTCAAAAGTAGCCTCTCAACCCTGTCCAGGTTCACCCCCTCTTGAAGAAGGAAGGTACTCATTGTTTCTATTGTTTCTTCCATTTCTTGTCAGTACGGGATAATCAGGCTGCGTTTTTCATGTTCTTACAGTTTTGTTGAGATGAATACTTTGGTCTACTCAGATCAATTGTTCCCTGAACTAAGAAGCCCTGAATACTTGCTGATGAACACTCTGTTCCTTACCATGGGACATCATCATCATCGCATGTGTCCCGAGACTTCCTTGTCTGAAAACGAAGGAGATTCATCCCCAGCCGAGAAATCTCATTCCACCCTCGAGCCCGACCATTCTGATGCGATCTTCAAATACATAGCAGATATGCTCATGGACGAAGAAGAAGACTTGAGCAACAAACCGTGCATGCAACGACTGTTTGGCCCTTCAAGCCACCGAGAAATCGCTGTACGACGTTCTCACAGACAACAACACTTAGATCAAAGCGTCGAGCGCCCCATCGATTATTCGCCGATATCTGCTCTTTCGATGCGTCTAATTTCTACAGTTTCGAGGCCCTTGAATCTTGCCTCCTAGCTCCTTCTCCAGAATTTCCCACGAGTTCTAAAGGAGGAAAAATCGGCGTAGAGACGAAGGAGTCGAAGATTATACAGAAGGTCAAAGAAGCACCAAACACTCCGCCAACGAAAGCATCGACGAACCCGATCGATGTACGATAAGGTGCTGCTGTGCTCAAAAACAGACCTCGGAGGCTGTCCGAATTTCCCAGCAGCAGAGAAGAAACATAGTCAAAACTGTCTTTACCCCAAAACCCACCGTATCGAACCGTGGAAGGCCACCCAAAGCAGGGCAAAAAGCTTCAAGCCCCAATCAAAGAAGTGGTCGACCTTCAAACCCTTCTAACACAATGCGCACAAGCCCTTTCGAGCCACGATTCAAGGTCAGTGAACGACCTCTTGTCGCTCGTAAGAAGGCATTCTTCTCCTCAAGGCGATGGGTTGGAGAGGCTCTCTCATTACATGGCGAACGCCCTCAAAACCCGCCTGGACGGCACGCGACGGGCTCTTACTTCATCTCTCCGAACATCTCTGCCGCCCGAATTCTAAAAGGGTACGAAACGTTCATCAAGGCGTGCCCTTTTCGAAAAAACGTCCAATCTCCTGGCGAATAGAACGATCAACAAATTGGCCTCCAACGCAAGTTTCCTACACATCATCGACTTTGGGATCTTCTGCGGTTATCAATGGCCTGTCTGATACAGAGCCTGTCTGAACGCCCGGCGGGCCCCCCAAGCTTCGTATCACGGGCATAGACTTTCCCAAAGCGGGTTTTCGACCAGCTGAGCGCGTCGAGGCACGGGGAAACGTCTGGCCAAGTACTGCGAAAGGTTCGGCGTGCCTTTCGAGTACAACGCCATAGCCCAAAATTGGATACGATTAGGCTCCAGATCTCAAGCTGGGAAAGGATGAGATGATAGTCGTTAATTCTCTGTATCGCCTCCACGGTTTGCTCGACGAATCTGTGGTCATGGTGAATAGCCCTAGAGATAGAGTCATGAACCTTATAAGGGAGATAAACCCTAATTTGATGATTTTGGGGGTAGTGGAATGGGGCGTACAATGCGCCCGTTCTTCGTGACAAGGTTTAGGGAAGCTCTGTTCTTCTACTCTTCCTTGTTCGACATGTTCGACGCCACCGTGGCCAGGGAGGATGGGTGGAGGAAGCTGTACGAGGAGGAGGTGCTGGCAAGGAGTGATGAACATCGTCGCCTGCGAAGGGACGGCGAGGATCGTTCGGCCGGAGACTTACCGGCAGTGGCAGGCGAGGGGATTGCGGGTCGGGTTCAGGCAGGTGGATATGGATCGGGCCATCGTGATTACGTGAGGCGTAAGGTGAGGAGTGAGTATCATAAGGATTTCTTGGTGGATGAAGATGGGCGGTGGCTCCTCCACGGTTGGCGGGGGCGCGTGACGAATGCTGTTTCGTTTTGGACGCCTGTGGGCAAGTGATTGATGTACGATTCGATGTGGGATTTGGTTTCGTCGTTTGGGCTTTTAATGGGCCGTAAAGGATAACATATGGGCTTTTTGTGTGTACTTTCAGCCCAATTCATTGAATTACTAATGTCGAATATCAGCAGCTTTTATTAGAAGAAGCTAGCTATGATTGCCAAAAGGATAAAGACGACGGTCGAATCGCATATAATTATAGTATTATAATTATACTACACCAACGTAAAGCCGAAGCTGAATTCAATTTTTATGTACTTGCGATGTGATAGTATAGTAATGGGAAGATGATATTAGAATGTAAAAAATGAAAATCGAATGGATTGGTTTTTACTTTTTAGTCGTCACCATCTCGCTCTTCCATGTATAGTTAAGTATGTTTTGTTTTTGTTTCGTTGACAACAAAGCCCTAAACGTGGTTCGTCACTCGAACGATTCGCCGCCAGATTGTCGTTTCTTTCAACGTGTATAGTACGGCCTTTTACGGTCTCTTTCTTTTTTTTTTCTTCTTACAGACTTCTTAGTCTTCTCAGACCATGAAATAAACACACAGCTTAGCTCAGCTGCCGATGCTTATTTTCTCCGTTTTCATTCATCGGAACACTCTCTGATTGCTCAGTGAGGTGGCACAGCTGTTTCTTTTTACGTTGTCCGAGCCCAGCCTTCTGTCGGGAAAAATGCATATACAATCTGTTTCCGATCATGTCGTGATGATGTTTTTATTTTCTTGAATGGTCAAAGGTTAGGTTTTTTCTTCTGGGTTCAGATCAAAAGCTCTGAATTTTTAATCTATTACTAATTATTTTCCCCTTCTGGTCGGAGCTGTAGTCGTTACATCTTTTTCTAGAGGTTGTGGAGTCGGTGCCTGCGTGTGATTATATAAGTTGATCTTTTTTTTTCTTGATTTGACAAAACAGAGAATAGCTGGGAATTTTTTTAATTTGGTGGATTCATAACATGATGTCTAAATTGAGCATGCGATCGATAGTTGGCAACAGTGAAATTCCTTTGGAGGTGTATATGGAGAGTTGGGTTTATTACTACATGAGCAGAGGAGAATTGACGCGGATGATCTTGAAAAAGAGCTGATTTGTACAGAAGTGGATCTGCACCTCCCACAGTCGAGGTTCTCTAAGCGCTGTTGGCGAGCTCTTTAACCATGGTGTTGTAACTGGAGTTAGCTCGGCCTTTGCTGAGTTTGCAAGAAACAAGAATGTAAATGGATTTATGTCCGAGGAAGAGCTTAGGTCTGATCCCTCTTACTTGTCTTATTACTACGCGAACGACGTCAATCTTAATCCTAGGTTGCCTCCTCCGCTCTTGTCGAGAGAGGATTGGCGTTATGCACAGAGGATACATGGAGGAAGTTCTGCTATTGGAGATAAGAGGAAGGTGAATAGGACGATGGTGGTAAAAATGGTGGAGATTGCTTTTTTCGATGCCGCCAGGTTTCAATTCAACGAAGCGAGAAAATCAGCATGGGAATGTGACTGTTCAAGGATCAGAGTGGGGAGGCGATGGGCTCGTTGGTTTGCCTGGATTTGGTCTTGCTAGCAATCAAAAGAGCCTTGCGGAGATATTTCAGGTGATTTTTATATATTTCTGTGCCCTTAGTGTATGGTATGTTTATGTTGAGAGATTTATTACAAGGCATATAATTCTTAAAAGGATGTTTCTATAAAGTAGTGATGCTTTTGACTTGTTTATGTGGCCTTTCTGTTCCAAAATCCTTATTAGAATCTTTGCACTTTTTATTAGAGCAAGAACCAATTCGGAAACTGGTCTTTTCGTTACACTTCGTTTGGCTTATCTGCACTAATTGAGACGTTTGGTGTCAAATGTTTTGCGCCGTTTCCTTCCGTTCTCTGTCGATTGCTTTAAGGTGTACGCTAGTTTATATATCCAATTGCTTGGTATATGGTTTACTG
Source organism: Craterostigma plantagineum (assembly GCA_027422505.1). NCBI lineage: Eukaryota > Viridiplantae > Streptophyta > Magnoliopsida > Lamiales > Linderniaceae > Craterostigma > Craterostigma plantagineum. The sequence continues at coordinate 22,666 of JAPQWV010004811.1, forward strand.
TCAACATTGCTTACGACTCTCAGGGCGGATTAATTATTTATTTCTCTCTGTGATCATTCTCTTGCATCATGGTGTATTTCGTGTAATTAGTTTCTGATGCTTCTTACATCTGTTTAGTATCACCGAACTACTTTTCGATTTATTACAGGACGACTTGGATCGTGCCACACCAGCGTCAGGGCATCTGTCTCGCCCAGCTAGCCAAATGCTTTCGACGAAAACCCCAATGCTCTGAGTTCAGCCCAGGCCGAGCTCGCCCATTTACGCCGTGACTTGTCTTCATCAGATTTAGTTTACAACGTTCAGAACTCATCCAATTCTCAGCACGGCAGTTCATCAGCTGCTTCATTTCTTACGCTGCAGCTTTAGGCGCATCACTGTCGCGTAGCTCAACGCCTGACCCTCAACCATTGCCCGAGCTCCTAGCCCTTGTCCGACTCCTATTGGATCAAATAGGACAACAAATGCAGAGAAACGAACGATGAACAGTCTCAACTCCTTTAATAATGTGACTTATCGCTCAAATGAAACCGTGGATCTTGTGACAGCTTTGTCCTCCATGAATCTTTCGAATGGCATCATCGGCGAGGAGAATAACGATTTCTCTTCTCGAATTGAGAAGGATGCTGATGACCCAATGTTTAACCTCCAAGGAGCACATAATAGAAGTGGTGCGTCCAATTTTCAGAAAACAGTTTCCTTCGAACAAGTCATACCTCAGAGGTTCTTCCAATACAAATGGTGGGGGTTCGTTTTCCCAGTACCAGCATTTGAGTAGTCCCAATTCGTCGAACTTGAATCACGGGTTAGGTGGCTACCCAATGAGCCCAATATATGGTCATCTTGGCGCGTCGAATCTGCCACCTCTTTTTGAGAATGCAGTCACTGCATCAGCAATGGGTATGCCTGCTACTACTGCCCAAGAGCAACATTTAGGTAGAGTGGGGAATCATCAAATGGCTGGAAATGCTATGCAGATTCCTTACGTCGATCCCATGTATATGCAATACTTGAGATCGGCTGAATATAATGCACAACTCGCTGGCCTTACATATCCTTCTGTTGATAAGAACTATACGGGAATTCGTACGCAGACCTACTTCAAGAAGCTTTCTTGGCAGCATGATGCCTCAGCAGAAAGCGAACTTCAGTGTTCCATTGGGTGGAAAAACGAGCTCTTCGAGTCCTCACAGTTACTATGAAATCCTTCGTTTGGACTCGGATTGTCATATCCTGGTAGTCCTTTAGCTAGCCCTCTTATTCAAATTCGCCTGGTAGTCCTATGAGGCACAGGGACTTCAACTTGAGAATCCACGGTGGAATGAGAAATGTCATTGGACCATGGCACTTGATAGCATGGATGGTGGTTTCGGTTCTTCTCTGCTCGAAGAGTTCAAGAGCAATAAGGCTAGATGTTTTGAGCTTATAGAGATTGCTGATCATGTTGTTGAGTTTTAGGTATGTTTTGTGTTGCTTCTGCCCTTTTTCTTTCTTCTTTCGATTTATGGTGTTGAATAGTATCTGAATCTTGGAATGTTTTCATCATAATTTAGTGCGGACCAATACGGTAGCAGATTCATTCGGCAGAAACTAGAAACGGCCACGACTGAGGAGAAGAATATGGTTTTTCAGGAAATTTATCCTCAAGCTCTAACCTTAATGACCGATGTATTTGGTAATTATGTTATTCAGAAGGTAAACTATCTCATCTCAGGCCCCCTCAGCCGATTGATACTTGGGGCATTATGATTACTTTTTTGTTGGTGCTCGTTGAGTTTGTTATTCTATATTTGTGCTAATATCATGGCTTCCAGTTTTTCGAGCATGGACTGCAGTCCCAACGAAGAGAATTAGCTGAGAAGCTATTTGGTCATGTACTTAACTTAAGCCTTCAAATGTATGATTTTTGAACTGTCGCTTCTCGACCAAGGTCTTGAATTTTTTAAATGTTTCGAGCGCCTCAGATTTTTCCTTCAGAATACACCCACGTTTTTCCGCGAGTAATCGTCGATGAATGTGATGAAGTATCTTTTTCGCTAAATGATGCCGGCGTGATAGGTCCGCATATATCGGTGTGTAAGCTCGAGCGGTTTGGTTGCTCGATATCCTGCATGCTTCTGAAATGACGTCCGCGCCTGTTTGCCAATCACGCAACTTTCGCAAAGCTTCTTTCCTTCCTCTATCATTGCATTCCGTGCACCATGCCGCGCTTGGAGAGCTCTTTTAGGCCTCCGTAGTGTAGATGTCCGAATCGCATATGCCACAAATGACCTTTATCGTCTAAGTCAACTTGCAAGCATCTTTCTTGAATTGTCATCAGGTTGAGTTGGAACATTCGGTTCCTCCATCCCGACCTGTGCAATTATTCGACCATCTTTGTTTCGAAGTTGTAGTGAGCGATCCTTCATGAACACCGGCAATCCATTTTCAAGCAATTGGCCCCATGCTTAAATGTGGCTTTTAGATCGGTACGTAGTAGACATCCTCGACCGATCCTTGTTTGCCATCATTTTGAGTGAAAAATATATTTCCTCGACCTTTGACTTCTATCTTCGATGCGTCTCCAAAAGACACGTGGCCATCCTCGATCTTTTTCAGATCCGTGAAGAGATGTTTGTGCCCGCTCATGTGATTGCTAGCACCGTGTCAAGATACCACACCATGTCGCTACCCGAGTTTTATCCTCCAGCGCCATTAAGAGAACGCCATCGTCTTTGGATCTTCTTGTGCGACTAGGTTCGCATTTTCTTCCACCTTCTTGTTGGACCAACAGTCCTTCGCAAAGTGCCCGAACTTTCCGCAATTATAGCATTCAACGCTTGGTCGATTGAGCGCCGCCACTTCCTCGTGCTCGACCTCGTCCTCGTCCATTTTGTTTGTTGTTTTGTCCTTCTTTTTTCGTGATTGTACCTAGCCTCGTCTCGGCCCTGTGCTTGACCGAAACCACGTCCTCGTTGGCCGCGTCCCTCTTCTCGACTGTGGTGTGTATACAACGCCTTGTCGTCATTTAAGGACAGTTTCGTCTGTAGGGCCTCGTCTAAAGACTCCTGTTTCTTCTTTTTTCTTCCGTTTGCTCGTGAGCTTCGAGCGAACCAGAAAGTTCATCGACCGTCATTTTCTCAAGATCTTTGGATTCTTCGATTGCGCACACCACGTTTCTCGTACTCATTCGTCAGAGACCGCAAAATTTCTCGACAACTCGGGCATCAGTTAGGGCCTCGCCGTTTCTCTTCAGCTGGTTCGCGATGTTTGCACTCTCGTTATATATTCGGACACGCCTTCGCCCTCCTTCATTTTCGTCATTTCGAACTCACCACGAAGAGTCTGCAACCGTACTTGCTTCCCTCGATCGGCACCTTTATATGCTTTTTCAAGCGTCACCCATGCATCCTTCGA